>ML807109.1:272002-287509 GCA_009831015.1 Picea engelmannii
AATACATTTCCCTCATAAAAGAGGGTTTCCTTCTAGGGAAAAAAAACCCTAACATAATCTCTACCGTTAGATCTGCGACCTTATAATGAATGGTCCAGATTTACAATGAAATTACAATATACTTTTACAAGGCAATTTTTGCTTCGGGGGCTTCGCCCCCAAACCCCCGCTGGGGGCTCGCTTTCCCCCAGACCCCCCAGCTGGGGGGATGGACCCCCCGGACCCCGCAGAGGGGGTACCCCCCTTCTGCACTCCCCCACGTGGAAGAGTGTACATACTTCTGGGGTGTAAATACTTCATGGGGTATAAACACGGCTGAAAGTAAGGACCTCTGAGTCAAGAAGATAATCAGGCTCCACAACCAACAAAAGGTTTCGGCTGGCTTGTCCAGCTGATTATTGCCTTCCATGCTGGATCGCTTGTCATGGGCGATGCTCCTTGATGAGTTGGCGATGATCCTGCATCATACTCCTCGGCTGGAAAATTTTCATGGGCTCTTGTCCATGAGCTCCTACACAGTCTTTCCATGCTTTTGGATAACTGCTTTTGTCTCCCAGATGGTATCTTCCACTGGGTGATTCTTCCATTTCACCATATACTCGAAGTATTGCTTCTGTCTGGTCCTTTTGCTGACTCTCTTTTCAAGTATACGTTCCATTTGTGTCCTTTCTGCAATCGACATATGCTTTTGCCACTGGATTTTTGGCTGTTCATTACTTTCAGCTTCTGCTTCCTCAGCCTTATATGGATATAACTCTGAGACATTGAATGTCGGAGATATTCCAATGTCACCCGACAATTCAATCTCATAAGCATTTTTTCCCAATTTCTTCAGGACTCTGCATGGCCCAATTTTCTTCATCTTCAGTTTGTTGTATGTTCCCCTTGGGAACCTTTCTTTCCTCAAATGTGCCATAACTAGATCACCAACTTCAAACTGAAGTTGTCTCCGCTGTTGATCTGCTCTGCGCTTATATTCCTGATTTGAGTCCAACAATCGCTTCTTCACCCTGCTGTGAAGTTATTTCATCGCCTCTGCGAATTCTTCAGCGCTTACGCTTTTTGTCATCATCTGTTCTGAATCCCTCAGCTCAGATACTCCTCTTGGCTGCCTGCCATATACAATCTCAAATGGAATTTTTCCTGTGCTTATGTTCACTGAGTCATTGTATGCAAACTCTGCCTATGACAAAACGTTATCCCAGCTGTTATGGTTCTCTGTCACCAGGCTTCTTAATAAGTCTCCTAGGCTTCTATTCACCACCTCTGTTTTCCCATCCGTCTGAGGATGATAGGCTGAACTAAACATTAAGTTAGTTCCCAGTTTCTTCCATAGTGTCCTCCAGAAATGTCCAATGAACTTTGTATCCCTGTCCAATATAATGCTTCTGGGTAAACCATGAAGTCGAATGACCTCCTTGAAAAACAAATTCGCGATGTGCGTCGCATCGCTAGTCTTTTGGCATGGTATGAAATGTGCCATTTTGGAAAACCTGTTGACCACTACAAAGATATAATCATGTCCTCTTTTCGTCTTCGGTAATCCCAATACGAAATCCATGTTAATTTCATCCCACGGCCTTTCAGGTATGGGTAAGGATTGATAGAATCCCGCATTCTGCTTCCTGCCCTTTGAATGCTGGCAAATTCTGCACCTGTCAACAAAATTCTTGACATATGTTTGCATCTTCGGCCAGAAGTATGCTTCGCTCAGCTTTGCAAATGTCTTTTCATGGCCAAAATGTCCTACTAATCTACCATTGTGCTTTTCTTTTAGCAGATTCTCCCTCATGGAGCAATTCAGAATGCATAACTGATTTCCTCTGAAAAACAATCCATTTTGGATCATGTAATCCATCCATGGGATTCTGTCTCTGAGAACTGAATTCTCAGCTGCCTCGTATGCCTCTGCAAAATCTGCATCACCTGCGTACATGTCCTTAATATTTTCAAAATACAAGGTTTTGATTCGAAACTCCTGCAGCAACAAACACTTCCTGCTCAAAGCATCAACCACTTTGTTAGCAGTCCCTGAAATGTGTTTAATTACAAATGTAAAATTCTGCATATACTCTACCCATTTTGCATGTTTTTGATTCAGCTTCTCCTGCTGAGTCACAAACTGTAATGCATGGTTATCACTATACAGAACAAATTCTTTTGGCATCAAATAATGCCTCCATTTCTTCAACGCTTGTATGATAGCATAAAACTCTTTATCATACGTTGAGTATTTCATCTTTGACTCATCCATCTTCTCGCTGAAATATGCAACTGGTATGTCCTCCTGGCTCAATATCGCTCCTATGGCAAAGCCACTTGCATCACATTTCACTTGGAAAACTTTTGCAAAATCAGGCAACACCAAAACTGGTTGTTCTGTGATCTTTCGCTTTAACAGATTGAAGCTCTTTTCTGCCTCTTCAGTCCAATGAAAATATTTATGTCTTTTCTTGACAGTATCCATCATTTCTGCGCTAATTCCACTGAAATTTCTAATGAATTTTCTATAGAAACTTGCCAATCCATGAAAGCTTCTCACCTCGAAAACATTTCTTGGTGATGGCAAATTTTTGATTACCTCCACTTTACTTGGATCCATCTTGAATTCATTTTCCAATATGACAAATCCCAAGTAAATGAGTTCTGTCTTCATAAATGAAGATTTCCTTATGTTAACCAACAACTTCTCTTGCTGTAGTTTCCTCATTACTGCAGCTAAATGCTTCAGATGCTCTTCTTTTGTTTTGCTGAAAATCAATATGTCATCTAAATAAACAATGACAAGCTTACCAATGAATTCCTTCAGTACTTCATTCATTAGCCTCATGAATGTACTTGGTGCATTTGTCAACCCAAATGGCATGACTAACCATTCATACAACCCTTCATTGGTTTTGAAGGCTGTCTTCCACTCATCGCCTTCCCTCATACGAATCTGATGGTATCCGCTTTTCAAATCCACCTTTGAAAAGAAATTAGCTCCACTTAAACAGTCCATCAAGTCATCCATCCGTGGTAATGGAAACCTATACCTGATGGTTATCTTGTTAATGGCTCTGGAATTAGTGCACATTCTCCAACCTCCATCCTTCTTTGGACTCAGTACCGTTGGAACGACACACGGACTTAAACTCTCCCTGATCAGTCCTTTATCCAACAGTTCCTGTACCTGCCTTCTGACTTCTTCGTTCTCCTGCGGCGTCAACCTGTACACTGCTTTGTTTAGTAAACTGGCTCCTGGTATGAGGTCTATGTGATGGCTCACGCTTCTCATCAGTTTCAACGAATGAGGTAATTTGTCCGCCACTATATCAGCGAACTCTTCCAACAGTTCCTGAATTTCCTCAGGCAGATCATCCACTCTTGTGCTGGTCAAAACAACTCTCGGTTTTCTGACCACAAAGAATTGTGGATCTTCCTTATTCTTTACTTCTGCCAGAAGTTCCTTCCCACTCATGAGAAGTATCCTGTTGTTCACTTCTGGTTTCACCTCCTTATCTTTTATCAGAAGTAACATATGTGTCCTCCCATTCTTCTCCAAAGTGTACGTATTCATCTTCCCATCATGAATTACGTTTCTGTCATATTTCCATGGTATTCCTAGCAATAAATGACATACATCCATAGGAATAACATCACAGAGAATTTTATCATTATATCCTCCTATCTTGATGTCAACCAAACACTGTTTAGTGACACTCACATGATGTCCCTTCTGTAGCCATGATACTTTATATGGACTCGGGTGATCAGTCGTCTCCAGCTCTAGTTTCTCCACCATCTCGGTTGAAATGAGGTTGTCGGTGCTTCTGCTGTCAACAATGACCTTGCACTTCCTGTCTTTGGTCTTGCATGCAATTCTAAACAGTCTGCTTCTCTGAGCTGTGTCCTCCACCTCCTTCTCGGCTGTTAAGAGAACTTTACGCATCATCAATGACCTTCCATCTTCTACGTCTTCTGCTTCAGCAGCTCGCCTTTGTGCCTCGGCGATGTGAGCTTCACCTCCATCTTTCTTTCTGTCTAGATAGTCAACTGCCTTGTGTCCATTCTTCCCACATGTGTAGCATGTGATGACTCCTCCTCTGCCTCTTCCTCTACCTCGGGTACGAGGAAATGTGTTAACATCAGCGTATCCTTCGCTTTTTTCTACCTACTGCATTCGTTGTTTAGCGTGCTGGCCTCGCTGTGAACTTCCACCTCTTTCCATCTTGGTCCGAGGCTTCTTCTAGTCATCCTTAGATTTTTGGAACCTATCTTGAGCAACTGATTTTCCTCTCGGCTGGCTCTTACCTCTGCCCCGCTGTGCTGGCTTACGGCTTAGTTTCTCTTCAGCCTTCAGCACCATCTGATACGCATCCTCAACCATTCTGACGGTTGTCATACTCTTCTCATCTTGGATATCGTATCTTAAGCCATTCATATACCTGGCTACTTTTTCATCATCGCTCTCCTGATGATTTGCTCTGATATTGAGCTTGTAGAATTCTTTGGTATACTCCTTCATCGTCATCAGCTTCTGTCTCAGGTTCTGCATCCTCCTGAACAGTGTGATCTAATAATCCCTTGGGATGAACTTTGCCTTCATTTTTGCAATCATTCGATCCTAGCTTTTGATCTTTTGCTTGCCTTTGGAACGTCTATCATACTAAAGCTCGTCCCACCATAATGTTGCGTGTCCTTTCAATTTCGTGATAGCATGCCTAACCTTTTTATCCTCCTCGATGTCTTCATAATCGAAGTAGGTGTCAAGAGCTCTAATCCAATCCAACAACTCTTCTGCATCTAGACTTCCTTCATAGACTGGAATGTCCATTTTTGTCTTTGAACTCATCCGAGCGATAGCCTTGATTAACCGCTCATTGGCTGCATCTTCGGCTACAACTTCTCCCTATTGTTCATCTTCAGATTCGCCCTCAGAGTCACTTAGATCTCCAGCATTTGTTGTGCGTCTTTGCGCTGCTTCCATATCTTCCAATCTCGCTCTAAGATCGCGTATCTGTCTCTCCATCTCTGGATTTCCTACCGGCCTGCCTCTTCTTCACACATCCCTATCCTCTGGATCAGGTGATTGTCTTTCCCTTCTGGGCGGTATGGTGAATTCTTCTTCTCTTTCTATAGAAAGCAAAGAATTCCACTTGGCTCTGATACCACTTGGTGCAAATGGCCACCCGGCAAGTCTGCTCCCACCAAGACCTCCTTTTCTTCTAGGCCCGCAGAGCTAAATTGCTCCTCAAATCCCTTATTGGGACTGCTCTGCACCCACAGGATGCTCCTCCGATGACCTCCCTTTACCCTATCGGGAAATCGGATATCACGTGGTCGTGAATCTGGGACTCACGACATCGGGCATCACAAATTTCCGAAACCCGATGGACCTTTACCTCCCAGCTTCCTTCTCTTATCGGAGTTTTACCTGTCGGGAAATCGGTGTTTGCGAGGTAGTGAATTACTCGCCTCAAGGATTTCTGATTCCCGAGCTCCGATGGCACTTCCACGTGCCCTTAGCTCCTCTGGCTGATTCTTCTCACATACGTCCGCACTCCACAAGACCACGGTACTTCCCCTATCGGAATTCGAACTTCGCGAAAACGAAGTGTATAGAACTTGTGTCCACAGGATCCCCGATCCTCCGATATCCGATGCCACCTCTCCTCTGCTCATGGCAAGGCTTGGTCTTCTGACACCTGTTCTCCACTACAGGCCTTGACTCTGTCGGGAAATCGCATATTGGGAATTCGCGATTCCTGATGTCAATGTACACGGGACTTTCAATTCCCCGATCACCAACTCTACGGGATCCCTAGCCACGTGTCCCTGCCAATGGACAGCGCTAATCCTGTCGGGAAATCGCGGATCGTGATTCCAACATGCACGAGTCCCTTGTCACCAGAAACCCCGATTATCCGATTCCCGGCTCTTGTTCTGATGCCTGACGCGTGTCCTTCTGAGATCAACGGTTGAGATTATTTCTCGGGATTTCGAGACTCACAAGGCCTCGATTCTCTTGCTTAGGAAAACCTCGAAGACCTGATATCCCGATGACTCCTCCGGGATTATCCTCTATCTTAGGGCTTAACCCCTGCGCAACTCCTCGAGATCTAATGACTGACAGGAAATCACTTGTTGATCCAACGACTGAGCAGCCCCTAAAGTTTCTGAGCTCTGTGTGGTCGTAACCTCCTCACACTTCCATGAGATCCAACGGCTGACGGGATTTCCCCGAGCTTCTCCACAAGATCTCGACCATCGGTTCCTCCTCCTTGAAGATTTCTCGAGAAAGGCTACATGCTCCTTCTCAGAACGTGCTCTCCAATGCCTGTGCTTGCGTCTCTTGCTCAAACTTTCCTTGAAACAAACTCCTGCACTCTACTTTCGTGATATTACGAAGGTGCTATACCTCCGAATCTTTTCCACTCTGATTCCTTCAGAGGAACTTGTGCGCACTCCCTGCGCTCAACATTCAACAACTTCCTAAGTGTTGAATCCTTCTGACACTGTGCACTCCTGCAGTAGCAGTCTTTAGCTTCCTTTTCTCATAATTAACAACTAATACTTCTTCTTCCTTCAACCTACACACTCTTTTCACGGCTGAAATGAACCACTCCCACCTCTGGGCAGATAAGAACAAAAGTTAGACTATTGAGCCCTCATCAATGCACTCCTTGCGGATGAATTCGACTGCACTCTTTGTAGGAATCTCCTGGCTCAGATAGAGAAACGATTGAAAATTATCCTCTTCTCTCTCAGACTTCAGTTGAAAACCCTGAAATCACATGCACAGCATATTCAAAGAAAATGCATAACCAGAAAAACAAACATTCATGAGCACATAAACAAGATACACAGAGAAACAACACCATCCATGAAATTGAATCAGAACTTCATTCTATTAATTCAACATATATACATGGGTGTTCTTCACAGTTTTCTCTGCATGCTCTTCTCTTCTGAATGCTTGATTCTTGCTTATGTTACAATAATACAATCAAGGTGTCTATATCCGTTTTCCCTCTTCTCATCTAAAACTGTCTAATCTGGAAATAAAATCCTATCTACCTGCATTAAATCTATTAAATGCCTCCTATCTACTTTAGACAAGAGCGTATGGCTCGAGGTATGATACAACATACAAAAGACGCTTTCATAAATGTATCATTTATACATTGGCGCATCATCTTGAATGAAATTTCAAAAAAGTTTCGGTTGGCTTGTCCAGCTGTTCATTGCCTTCCATGCTGGCTCGCATGTCATGGGCGATGCTCCTTGATGAGTTGGCGATGCTCCTGCATCATTGAGCCAATCAATCCTCTTTTTGACAAATTATCCCAAGTTAGTATTCTATTTTCAAGCATGAACCAACAAAATAATTTTATTCTCAAAGGAAACTGCCAATTCCAAAGATCTGAAAACCACTCCTTTGAAATTACCTCATGGTCATTTAAACATTGTACCTCATAGGCATGTTTTGCATTAACTTGTCCTCCTTTAGTATCCCAAGACCACATTGAAGTATCATTCTCATCATTTAACTCAATACCATTCCAAATTAGTCCCTTTACATAAATTTCCCATTTCTCTTTCTATTCTCTAGCTAGTCCAAGAATCTCTGCACTTTTCCATCTTGAAATATTTTGATCTCCATTAGCTGAAGAAACTACCTATGCCAATAAATTTATACCATTTGAGTGTAGAGTACTTATTAAATTCATAGATAATTTATAAAAGGATTGTGTTCCAATCAACGAATCCATACCTATCCTATTATCCCATCCATTCTTTGGTTTCCAAGCAAGCCAATTAGTAATCATAAGAAAGGAAGTAGTTAGTGCTCTCCAACAATTTGAAATCCCTTTCACATTCTTTCTTCGTTCAATAAACCAATCAACTACTGATTTCTTTTTCAAGTACTTATTATGAATCATTTCATGCCAGAGTCCCAGAACCATAAGGCTCCTCCAAAGACTCTTTCTTGCCAAATATTTTTGAAACCAGAAGATGTTTTTTATACCCCAACCTCCTTTTGTTTTTTGGTTTGGCAATCCTTTTCCAGTTTACTAGATGTATAATTTTTTTTTCTTTTTTTCCAAACCATAAAAATTTATACATCCTTCTTCTTATTTTATTTAAAAGAACTGTAGGGATATTAGCCATAGAAATCCAATGTACAGGAATGCTTTCTAAGACTGATTTTACAAGATTAAACCTTCCTCCTAAGGTGAGCCATCTGTGGATCCAATTTGAAATTCTTTTTTCAATTTTTTTTTGTAGCCAGCTCCAATCAGTGAGAGTATAACAATTTCGTTTAATAAAGAACCCCAAATATTTAAAACCAACATCTAGAGATTTCACCTCATAAGGCAGAATTTTTTTTTAAATTGAGAGCTCCTCCCCTGTCCATCCCGCTTCTAAGAAAATAGACTTATGTGAATTGAAGGACATACCTGCAGCATTACGAAACAAATCAAGCGCCTCCTTTAAAGCTCACCATTATGTGAGAAATCCATTCCCAAATAAAATAACATCATCCACAAAGAGTAAGTGTGTAATTCTGATTCCATTTGCAACTAAGACTCCTTCAATTTTACCTTTTTCAACAAGCTTCATAATGAATCTACTAAGTCCTTCCACAATAAGTAAAAATAGTAGTGGAGAAAGAGGGCATCCTTGCCTCAATCCTCTAGAATTTATGAAAAAACTGGATGGAATTCCATTAATTAAGACAGATAAATTTGTAGAACTTACACACCACATAATCCAGTCAGTTGCTTCTAAACTTAGACCAATATGAAGTAAAACTAATCTTAGAAAACCCCAATCCACACTATCATAGGATTTCATCATATCTAATTTCAAGACCAAAGATTTTGATTCTTTTACCTTTATATTGTGCAAAGTCTCTTGTGCCACTCCACCAATGGCATCTGTGATTTGTCTACCCTCCAAGAAGCCAAGTTGTTCCTTTGAAATACTTTTTGAAAGGAATGATTTGATTCTAGTATCAATGATTTTTGTAATTATCTTATATGTTAAGTCACACAGGGAAAAGGGTCTAAAGCCTTCAAAGGAAACATGCTTATCACTTTTCAGAATGAGTGCTAGAAAGATAGCATTTAGGCCTCATGTAAACTTTCCTTTCAATCTATACTCCTCCACCACAACCAACAATTCAGGCCCCAAAAGATTAAAAAACTCCAGAAATAATTCAACAGCCTAGCCATTCGGACTAGGACTTTTTGATACATCAAACTCTTTCAAAGTTGTCAACACTTTAGATAGTAAAAAGAGATTTGCAATTTTTTGTCCTTCTTCCTCAGAAAAAATCCTAGGATAAATTCTAATAACATCCAATTATTGTATAATAGAGAGATTCTTTTGAGCTTTGAAGATATTCTGGGAACATCCTATTGCTTCCTTTTTAAAATCTTGTTGGCTTGTAATTAGGTATCCATCCAACTTTTAATATTCCAGAAGGCATTGGTCTATTTTCTATATTTTGCAAAGGCATGAAAAAAATTTGTATTCTTGTCTCCGGATGCAAGCCAATTGATCATGCTCTTTTGTCTCCAAGTTTCCTCATCCTGCTTTAAAAGTTCCCTTTTCCTTTTTTCTTTCTCTAAAACCAAAACTTTATCTTCATCCTTCTCGAAACCCCCAACAAAATTAGTATAAACAATATCTAAATCTACTTCCAATTGGATTAGTTCCTCCTTAGAAAATTATTTTTTGTTTCTCTCCCATCCGATGACCAAGGATTTTATCAATTTGAGATTTTGTACTAGTGAATCCATTGGGGAAGTGATCTCTGTACCCAAAATCCTGTTCCAATTAGTTCACACTGGTTCAGTCAACCAGACAGAATTGAGTTTAAAAGGATAACTAATATTTTCTTGTTCTTGATCTAGTTGAAAAACCGCAGGCATGCGGTAAAAAATCTTAACATTTACCACCAAAGACTTGAATCTGTAACCAAACAATGCCAAGTTTTCATTAATTAAAAAGAAATCCAATCTCTTAGAAACAAAATCTTTCTCTCCTCTTCCATTCCTCCAAGTTGGAAGAAATTTGACAGGTTCCACATTTATTAATCCTTCTTCTTGAAACAATTGATTAAAGTAGGAAACCATAGGATCAATCCTAAGAAATGAGCCTCAAATTTCCCTTGTAGAAATATTTAAGTTTAATTCACCCCTCAGAATTAAGTTATGCTCTTTTAGTAGACCATCCAACTTCACAATGTCCCAGAAATCATGTCTATTTCCATAAGGACCATAGAAATTTAGCAACTACAATCTTTTGTTGAGATCCTTAACAAGTCCATCCAATAAGATTCCTGCATTTGTCAAGAAATAATTAAAATCATCTTTCCTCAGGTTCCAAGTAGATAACATACCTCTTGATAAACCATTTGAATCCACCCCACAGAACTTCCACAAGGGTAAAAGTTTTTGCAAAAATATTGCTCGCTTTGTTCTCACTGACCATAGTTTCTTGAATAAACAAAATATCAGGTTTAACCATTTCTAAAAATTGTTTGAGGGATAAAAAATTTGGAGCACCCCCAACTCCTCTTACATTTAGGGAGTCTACAATCATTTGTTACCCCTTGCAAGGGTTATCTTTTCACTAGGTGCCTTGGTCCTTCTGAGACTTGCAAACTTGTGAATCCAATGTTTTCTTTCTCCTTCCCCAATTTTCTCGCACTTCTCATTTTTAAAGGGGAAAAATTCTTCTCCATCCCTCCAAAAACAACTCCTTTCAAAATTGATGGCTCCAATTTCTTCTTACAAACTCCATAACCTTCAGTCACTGCATCTATCTTTTCCTTTGAATATGACGACGATGAGTTGTCCCCCCCAAGTAGATTTGGAGAGGAGTATGATTTAGAACCTATTTATATGAAGGGATAAAGGTTGTTAAGGAATCATCAACCATTATTTGAAAATAAACTAATCTAGGTGGATATTGGTGCCACCCACCTTTCCGAACTAGCTCAAAACAGTTTTCTGGCAATTTTGGCAATTTACTATTTTTAGCAGTTTTTAACTTCCAAGGCCATTTTGAGGGTCTAAATGAAGGTTTTTTTGGATCGATATTCTCAATGATAGATGAAGGCTCTAATTGAGACCCCAAAATGAATCTCCTCGATGATACCTTTCCAACAAACTATCATGTGCCCCAAACAGAGATTGTATGCAAAAGTTATGACCCTGAGAAGTTGATGTACTAACTTATCGAAACGGGGTCCACATGACTTTTGGCGCTTATTATCCTAGGATTAGGTTTTTGGATGTCTAGAGTTTTTGATATTCTTATTTATTGTAAAAAGGCCTTCAAAGCCTCATTGTAACCATCTTCTTGTGAATGAGCGCATCTGTCACATCTCTTCTCAGAGTTAAGCCGCCACCATTCCAACAAGCTTTTTTTCCGCTACATTTTACAGTTTCAGCTTATTTCCTTATTGAATAGAAAACCATTTTTACTGTATCCATGTTATTTTGTGTTAAGAACATGTTAATAATCTATAGTCATTTCATTCTACTCATAAAATATGGATCAGTGGTATCATATCGGTATTCTTCTTGTCGTCTTAATGCATGTCCCCAACGAGGTGGAAGTACAAAGAGTTGGGTCTCGATCTTGTTTCTCTTGAGGAAAAAATCTCACACGCCCAAGTGACCTATCATGGTAGGAGAAAATAAATATGTCAGGATAGGAGATCCTTTCAAAATGTTGTTTGAGGAATCCCTCACGCAACAGAGGAATGAAATGATGGATAGTTCGCGTAAATCTTTCGGCGGCTAGCAAAAGGCGACACATCTTCTTTGAGCGAAGGATCCGCCCCCTTGAAGGTACAAATAAACTTTGATATTCCTATATTTGAAGGTCATATAGACACATATGTTGTAGACAAGTGGTTATATCTACTAGAAGGGTATTTTTTTGTCCATAACTTTTTGAATAGAGTAAAGATTACTTTTGCGCTCCTCAAAGTCATTCCCCATGTCAAAGATTGGTGGGAAACTTTCTGTGATCAAAAGGAAGTAGAGGAACCCTCATTATTTATAGTCACGACCACCTGGGAATCCTTCAGGGATGCTATTAAGGAACAATACTACCCTGTCAGAAGTTACGACGACTTGTATACCAAATGTACCACATTGTGACAAGAAAGAGACCAAGCAGTGCCAGATTTCACAAATATCTTCCATACCTTGCACACCAAGCTGGGTATCAAATATTCAGAGTGACATATAGTGCTCAAGTATCATGGTGCCTTGCATATATACATCCATATCGAAATGGAATTTTTGGACATCTCATCCTTGGGTGCGGCCTACCAATATGTCGTCAAAATCGAACATAAGCTCAAACAAAATACGTGGAAATTTGGGCCTGGGAACCCCTCACAGCAAAAGACAGGAAAGGGCAGCCCCAACCCAAAGAAAAAAGGACAAATAAAATATGGACAGTATCAAGACAGCGATTCCAAGCAACAAGCAAAGAAGGACACCAAAAAGACAAAGAAAGATATCGAGAAGTGGTGCGACTTCCAAAAGAGCCCTCGGCATAACACTGCTGACTGCCACTCAAAGTAGTCATTGGTGGCTGAAGTGAAAGCCTCTGAATCATATGTGGGTTCTGACTCTGATTCAGAACCAGAAAGGGGAAGACGAATCATTGACGTGGAACCCAATGCTGTCATTGCTACCACCAAGCTCTAGCCTAGTGAACTAGATGAGCAAGAAGAAGGAGAGTGCCTCTTCCATTCATAGATGTGGGTAAGAAGAACCCTACTGCACTTCATTGTTGATAATGGTAGCTAGAAGAACCTCATCTCAATAGAGGGCATCAAATGGCTGGCCCTGTTGACAACGCCGCATCCACAAGCCTACACTATTGGATGGCTCTGCCAAGGAAGCGATATTCGCGTCATCCAACAGTGTTGACTATCGTACAAAATCAATCCCTTCAAAGATGAGGTATTGTGTGATGCTTCTCCTATCGAAGTTTGTGATTTTCTTTTGGGCCAACCTTATTTATGGAAACTTCATGTTGTATATGAGTCTAGGCCTCGTAGTGTTATTATTACTTTGAACAGGAAATTGTACAAGATACCCGAGGCAGTCCCACCTAGTGTTATTTCCTTGATCTCTGCTATGCAATGCAGGAAGGACATCCCTCAGATGGGGAATTTTGGCTTCTTCGTGATTCTCTCTCAGAATGAGAAAAAGATCATAGCCACATCCAGGATCTCTGCATCCAACCTCTCCACACAGTAGAAGAAAGTAGATAAGTTCGTGGAAGAATACTTGGATATCTTCTCCTCACCTACTGGGGTACCTCTGCACTGCCAGGTCAAGCACCCCATTGATTTGACCCCTGGCGCATTATTTCCCAATGGGACAGTCTATCGCCACTCTCTATTAGAGAATGAGGAGATCAAGCAATAGATCCAAGAACTGCTCCACAAGGGGCACATCCATCTCATCTCATCACCTTACGAGAGCCCAATTGTGCTGGTATAGAAGATGTTGGAACTGTTTTTATAGGAAGCGTAGACTTGTCATTGATGGAAAGTACAGTTGTGATGTTAGCTTAAGTACAACAGTGAGATAATCTCAGGAGGAATAGCATTCTTATACACGCAAGAAGCACAGGAAAGAGACCGAGAGCCGTCGGATCTCACTCCGAAATCCCGACAGCTGTTGGATCGGGAGAAGCTACGCAGATGTTAAGCACATAAGTTGGCATGCAGAAGAAGTGATCTGAGCCGTCAGATTGGAAGCAGACACCCGAAAGCGATCATATCTGCAGAAGCTGCGAGGGGGATAAGCCATTGGAGAATCGGAGATCGGGATTTTGAAATGTCCAGTTCAATTGACATCGAAAACCCCGAAATCGCGATATGCGATTTCGCGATTTGATCACAGTCGTTAAATCAAGTAGTGATCGGGACCATCCAGGTGTAGACAGGAGGCTTCATCGGAGAATCTAGAATCGGAGTTTCACGAGTCTCGTGAACAATGACAACGAAAACCCCGAAATCACGATATGCAATTTCGCGATGAAATCGCAGCCATTGAGCCAAGATTGCATCTGAACCGTTGATCCAACTCACGATAGCAGACCACATCAGAGTGACACATGGAAGGATCCAACATGTGTCAAACCATGTGTGACGTCAGCAGAGGCATCGATGATAGGGACTGTCCATCTGAGGGACAAGTGTCGAAGATCAAGGCGCCGTCGGCATTTTGTTCATCGGGAAATCAGGGATCTCGCTGAAAAGAGTTTTGTGCAGTTCAGAATCACGATCCACAAAACCCCGATTAGTGGAGGCCAACTGTCAGAGATAAGGATGCGGTCACAGGTAACGGTCACATGAACCAGGGTCAACTAGGAGGGCTGAAGCACATCGCGAATCGAGAAATCGTGAATCCCACAGACATAAACAGTATGTCATTGTAAGTGCCAAAACTCCGATGGAGTGATAAGACCAAAGTCACACGGAGACAGGTCATATGGACCATGTTCTAGCTAGGAGGGCTAGCACACATTTTCGAGAGGTATGGTGGTGGTCACGTGATCGCAGGTCACATGGACCATTGTGTAGCCAGAAGGGCTAAAGCTTGGGAAAGGAGAAAATCGGGGATCAGGAATCCCAGAGGCATGTGCATGGTGACATCGAAAACGCCGAAACCCCGATGAGAGGTTTGACTAAGGTCATGTGTAGATGGTCATGGAGGCCAAGGCCTATAGCCAGCAGGGCTAGCGCATGGAAAGGGGCACATCGGCATCGGGGATCGGGACTTTGTAATGACAAAGTCACTTGACATCAAAAACCCCGATTTCGCGAAATGAGAAATCACGAGTGAATCTAGACCGTCAGATCCATAAATGATCAGGACCTTTGATTTAAAAGGGCGCGCGTAGGCTTAATTCAAATTTTAAAACAGGAGCCCGATTTCCTCCAAGCAATAAATATTGGACCCGATGAGCGTTGAACGGGTCCTGGACCAATGGGCTTAAAAAGGGGTCGATGCTCTTGGCAGAGAAGTGGTTCGAAGGATGCGGAGGTCATTTTTATGACAGTAGGGATATCTTCTGGTGGGTGATGTCATTTGTGCAGGCAACATGAAAGGTTTGAAGAAAGAGGAACCTCCTTGTGGCAGTCGGGCGACAGATCTACATTGACAGAGAGATCTCGACTGTGGGTTCAGCAACCATGAGATCAGAGGCATCATCTCCAGGTTTATTGAGTGGTTTAATATGTGTATTTTGGTAACTTCCTGACAGTCTGTAGATCTGTGTTTACTCTTGAGATAATTTCTGTTACTGTCATAACCACTAGATCAAACTACCTGATCCAGTGTGAAAATTAATGAAACGTGGTCAGCAGTGAGTATGAGGGTTAAAACCTTCAGTAGTAGCAATCTGCCAGCAGAAACTGGTGCTATCTTGAGGGGGTTGAAGCTCCCTTCCAGGAAAGGCTGGTAAACGAGA
>ML807110.1:0-28505 GCA_009831015.1 Picea engelmannii
TCATTTGATTTGTCCCATCATCTTGAACTATGTTATTATTGTCATCTACTTCCATGGGATCATTAACTTGATCTTCATTATCTGCTTCAAGTTCTTCATCTTGTACAACATCATTTCTGCTACTACTTGGTGCTTTGTGCATAGAGTTAGGGGGGAAATCTAACTTTATAATTACAAAAAATCATGAAAAATTAGTGCATGTATAAAAAAATATAAAAGTTTGAGAATACAATAAATATTAAAATAGATAATGAATATATATAGCTAATTACCATGGGACAATATTGATGCAGGAGCATCGCTCCACCTCAACACGCACTAGCTGGTTAGCACGTTGGTGCGCATTCAAGGAAGGGAGAGGTGTCACCCTTGCATTTTGCCTTCGAAATTGAAATTATAATTAAGGAAATTAATGTTGTCAGGCTGGAAGATCCAAGTTGTGTCTTCGCACAAGTTGTAGATGAGGCCGCCTTAAGTGGCTGACGGTAGGAGGGATCTGCATTCAATTCAGATCAGATTTCCACTCATTGTAATCTACCTCATTAGTTAGGCATTTTGAATGGTGATTAGACACCACTATCTTAGCTTGGAGGGAAGCTCGTCGAGCCCCTCTTGTATAAATCATTGTATTGCATGCTCGGTAGAGGATGTTGAATATTAAGGAAGAATCATTGTAGCCAAAAGGAGAGTTGAGAGCCGAGACTCAGTTGTAGTTTGGACTCACACATTGTAATTGACATTCTGTCATTAATAGAAAAGAACATATTTCATTGTTTGCCATTTTTTTGTGTAATGGATGTTTTCTTGTGAATGTCATTCATGTGTGTTTATGTTGTAGATGTATGTTAGAGTTCATCTGTAGGGATAGAGATAGAACCCTCTATCTGTGAGTTGGCTGGATTAGTTCTAGTTCTTTTAGGCTAAGTGCAAGGAGTGTGTGACAGAGAGTTGAAACTCTATGAGCCGATGCAAGGAGTGCATGTCTAAACTCTTTTGAGTTAGAGAAGAATGTGCCAGGAGGGCACACCAAAATAATTCACAAAACCAAGGGAGAATTTCAAGGTTGCTGAATACTTTGGAAGAAATCTTACGTAGGAGGAAGCGTAGCAGATAGTTACTGAAGACTTTGTAGAACTCTGCCAGGAGGGCATTGAGCAGGTGCGAGCACCCACAAAACCAACACATTTTGGTGTGTTGGAGACATTGAAGAAACTCCAAAAGTTGTTGAACACTTTGAGGGAAGAAGGCTTTGCAAGTGTTCATTGAATGGGGCAAGGGAGTTTCCTTGGTAAACCTGAAGGAATTTGAGAAGGCTAAAGTAAGTCCTCTGCAAGGAGTGCATCAGGATAGCACTTAGCTAAGTGTTGCAAGAAGCCGTTTGAAGGCTTGATCGAGCGCAAGGAGTGGGCCAAAGACAGAGTAAGTTCATCTTACGAGCTCAGGGGGGAGAGCATCGAGTTTCCAGCAGGGCACTAGAAGATCCTTAGAAGGATGCAGAAGAGCCGAGAACCTTCAAGGTTGGAGCCGAGCAAAATATTAGAAGGACTAACGTTGTCATGCGCAGAATTCCTGCAAGGAGTGAAAGAGGCTGAGAACCGTCCAAGTCTCGAGAAGAAAAAGTGCTAAGTATGCATAAGGAGTGAGGACTTGCCAAATTCATGAAGGAAACCGAAATCAACCATCTTCAGGGGAGGACAGGTGGATAAAGATAAAGATATCTAGGAGATAGAACTCCGAAGGAATTTCCAAGAGCAAAGAGCAGTCTTCGCAAAGTTGCAGAGAGCGGTGTGAATCCAGACCGTTGGATCTAGAAGGGACACATAGAAGAGATCCATGCATTTCAGAGAAGTGGTGCTCAGGAATAGATCAGAGGAGAACAAACGAGAGAATCCTGAAGGCTGGAGTCCAAATAGATCAAAATCGTAGATCTAAGGGAGTGATGGGGACCGTTGATCCTCGTGCCATTTGAGTTCAACGATTTGGAGTTCGGGGAATGAGGAGTTGGTTGTTGTGAATAGGCCGAAGTCCCGAAGCTAAAGCACCTTTCATGGTTTAGCCTCAGGACATAGCCTGAGGAAATATGATAAAAGGGGCCTATCACATAGGATTAGTGCCGCCATCAACTTTCTTCAAAGGGCCAAGAAGAGAGTCATGGGGTTAATAGGACCCACACTTGGGAGAAAGAGGGACCTGTGATAAATTTGCATTGGGTTCTCGCAGGGGACCAAAGAGTCGATATGAATCAGGTGTTTGAACGATCCTAGACCGAGAGGTTGCGCAACCCTGAGGAGAGAAAGGGGGGGGGTGTCTGCGTCAGATATTCATTTGATCCCCCGTCCATGTGCCCATATTTTCTACAATGTTTTTTAGCTGTTGCTATTAAAACTCTTTCGGGACGTCTAGTACAACAATTTTTGTAAGGGATATAACATTTACTGTCACCCTTTTCACCCTCTTAAATTTTTTTCCCACCTATAATGTTTTCTGACATTATTCCCCACAGACATATAATGAAAAAAAATTTGTTTTTTGTTCGCCAAGAAGACCGACTTATACCCTTTTTGAAATGTCGTTATTATATCAGACTTGTCGCAACATTCGTAAAATGCAACATATTTATAGATTTTATAACGTTGCAATTCCGATGATAATTGACCAAGTCAAAGTTGACTTGGTCAAATACTAGGTGACTGTTGGGGTGGGAAAAACCTAGTGTCCACAATGTCGCAATTGCGACAAATATTTCACCAACGTCACAAGAGAGAAGAAAATTTTTAGTCGTCACAAGAGCAACTTCCTCCGAACTTCATTGCAAGAGCGACAATTTTAGTAGTACATCACAATAGCGAAGTTATTGGGCAATATGGAGAAAAAAATTTAAATTTTCCTCTATTTTTTGACAGTATGGCCAATTTTGTCCATAACGTTGCAATTTTTCCAATATGTAATAGTGACGTAAGCCTAAGTTCCCTTGTAAGCTTTGCAAGGGAGATCACCTTACTCATTTATGCCATGGCCTTCTAGAGGCACACTGATTGTGGTCCCTTTCTACAAGCTCTTGTGATTCTAAGTCTTCTGAGGTTTCCTCACAGCCTATTCAACCTTTGGTTGATGAAGTAGTCCTATCAATGCAATCTCCGCCTTACTCCGCTCCTCTTTTGGAGGGTGATGCGCCTTCAGACCATGTTGTCTCGTATTCTATTTAGCTAGTGGTTGAGGAAGTGGTCGCATTGATGCAATCTTTGGCTGATCCCACTCTTCTCTTGGAGAGTGTTGAGTCTACCAAAGTGGTCATGCCGATGAAATCTTCAGTTGATCCCACTCTTCTCTTGGAGAGTGTTGATTCTACCAAACTGGTCACGCTGATGCAATATCCCACTCTTCTCTTGGAGAGTGTTGAGTCTACCAAAGTGGTCACACCGATGCAAGATTACACTCTTCTCTTGGAGAGTGTTGAGTCTACCAAATTGGTCATGCCAATGCAAGATCCCACTCTTCTATTGGAGAGTGTTGAGTCTACCAAAGTGGTCACGTCGATGTAATCTTTGGCTAATCCCACTCTTCTGATGGGGAGTGATGTGTCTACCGACTATGTTTTTATCATTTCCAGTTCAGTACTTCCAGAACAAGGGGGGATTCTGCTGACTTCGAGCACACCCCCTCCAATTCCTAGGATGGTTTCCTTTGATTGGAATGACCTTGTTTAGCCTCACATTCCTTCTTTTGCACCCTTTCAAATAAGGGTTGAAGTTAATTCAAAAGACATTTATCGATGTATTGTAGATGAAGGAGCCTCCACAAGTATTTTATCCTCCTCGGCTTGGCAAGATTTGGGTTCTCCCGAGCTTGTGTCTTCTTTGCATGAGATGTGGGATTTTGGCAGATGTCCTAGTGAATATTTGGGGATTCTTACTCAATTTCCTATCTCGTTCGGTGGGAAGACTGCCCTTGCTGATGTTATATTGGTGCAAGGCCCGTTAGATTTCAATACACTTCTCGAGTGTGATTATGTATATGCTATGAATGTTGTGGTGTTTATGCTCTTTTGGGTGATGCATTTCCCTCACAACATAATATTTTTCACTATCGACCAACTCACATCTGAAAATCACCATCCTAATATGTTCCTAGTCTTCATGTAGACTCTACCCCGCCATGGGTTAACTATGAGGTGTTTTATCCTCAATGTTCAATTTCTTTTGAGTAGGAACTCGTGTAATCATGTTTGCATTCTTGAGACACGGTATCAAAAATTGATCAGTATTTTTATCCAATGGAGGCATGGGAGCCCTTGCTTCCCCCTCTTGGTCCAAGTGGTATTGAGTCTCCTTTTGAGTATGATCTCGTTGTTTGTATATCCTCAAGCCCTCATGATTGTGATTCTTCGTTGATAGGCTCTGCTAGTCCTTGTCAGAAACTCCATCATCATATGGAATATGGTCAATTTACTTCTCCCTTTGGGACTTTCGACCCTCCTCGTTCGTGTGATTTCTCAGATATTGAATGTCCTTCAGATGAGGCTATTCTTGAAGCCATGACTACGTTTTCTATACTGTGGGAATATTTACACCGTGGTTTGTGTTTTCTTCCCTTTTGGGAGACTTTCTAGGTTGATTATCGAAGAGACTCTTGGTCAGAGCCTAACAACGGTCTCTACTTGAAATAGTACCATGCATGAGTCGTAAGGATGTGCAGTGCCTTGTACCATATTGTACAATCCATGTTTTTTGTTTTCAAGTTTTGTATTCAATAGCACCTCATTTTTTCCGAAGTTTCTATCTATATTAGATCTATTAACTTCTGGATGATTTTTATTGTCCTTATATGCAGGATCTTGGAGACGTTTTTTCTTTGACATTTGTTCATCGTATCGATCCGTTCTGACATGTATTGACCTTGAAAATGGCATATAGGTTAGGTTTTTTCCTACTTTCATTTTTTCATTATCCCCTTCCTGGTTCAGTTTTCCTTAGGATCGACCCCACTGAATTGCGACACTAACCTTCCTTGTTGATCAATGTGTCATACTTTATGTGGTAGAGCCTTCCTTTCATGGGCATCCTAGTTAGAGCCTTGTATGGCATTTTGTGCCCATGTCAAAGTAATTCATAGGTGCAAGATTCCTTTTAGTCCCGCCATGACTTTGCAATGAAGCCTAATTCTTCTTCCTAGTCATCCTTCTTGTCATTTCCCACGGGACTCCCCTAGAGCATGGTTTTTCTTCTTTAAATATCACTTAAACTATGAAAGTGACATCTGGCGAGAGATTATTTATCATTTTCGGTCTCACATAGATTACATACAAAAAGGAGACCACTTGGAGTCTCCTTTAAGCTCTTTTCAGACTCCCTAAAATTGAAAATATTTTCGAGCGATCTTGTTTCCCTTCACGCTCGTCAAACTAACATTTGAAGGCACATATGTCCAGTGATAGTTTACCTCCTTTTTTGGTCCGGATGGTAATTTTTACAAAAATGGTACGCCCTAGGAGCTACAGTTCGCTAGGAGAGTATTCTCATGCGTAAGTTTAACTAGTTTTCGGGCCTAAGGGACTAAATTTGTGAAAAAGGGCCATTCTCCCTGGTTTTGGTTTATCACTTTTTCGGGCCTTCAATATTATTGACAAAAAAGGAAATTCCTTGGAGTCCATAGTTGAGCTCTTTTCAGACTCTCTAAATATGAAAACATTGTCGAGTGACCTTGTTCCTTTCACACTCATTAATTGGTTCATAAGGAATATCTATTTGGCATAATTTCAACCCTTTTTCTGGCCAACAGATTACCCAGGAAAAAGATATGCCTCCGAAGAGTTCTCCTAAGTTATATTTTATACTTTTTTGGGCTCATGGGACTAAATTACAAAAAAGGAGATGAGTCCAAAGTTAAGCTCTTTTTAGACTCCTTAAAATTGAAATGATAGCCGAGTGATATTGTCTCTGTCACACTCATTAAAATGGTTTTGAAGAGACGTCCTTTCGATATAATTTTAACCCCTTTCCAGATCGACTGGACTAATTACGAAAAATGAATACTCTGGCCCTAATGACTAGAAGAGTTCTCCTTGGTATGATTTTATTATTTTTTGGGCCATGGAGACTAACTTTACGAAAAATATCACTCTAAAGTCTTCTTTTAGTGTTTTTTCGGACTCTCTAAAAGTGAAAAACCATCGATCTTACCTTCTCTGGGCTCGTAAAACTTTACATGGAATGAGTCTTATTGTGTCATGTTGTAATCACATCACATGTCTCATCCTTGTGTGTTTGGACTAATGTCAGCTTCATGTTGCAATTACTGAACCTTTAGAGCATTCCTTAGGTGCAAGCCTTGTATTACTTTTTGTCCTTGAGATCTGACACCTTGAACCATGGAGGAATTTTCTTGAGTGTCCTTATCCTGCACATGTCTCCTTGCACTGAAAATCAATATGTTCCATGCGCTTCGAACCAATTTTCTCGCCCGCGACACTTGTTCCTCCTTTGTAATGTAGCATTCTTTTATTCCTTTTCAAGATCGTTAAATATTTGAAAAAGTCAAAAAAATCAAATATTTCAAAAAGAGGGGACAAGATATACATTCTCTTTTATCGACAACAAGATAGTCACCCTTGGACAAAGCACATCCTTCCATTTGTTCTGCAAGCATTGGGATCTAGTATGACCTTAGGAATATTTTCTCGTTACATAGAGTTGTGTCCTCCTCCATTTGGTTACTCTTCCAAACATATGGAGAGTTTGTGGTGCCTCCCATGTCACAGACTTATGTCAATAATATGTTGCCTGATTCTCATCATTTTTTCGTGCTTTTGTCCAAGGGAAGTTCTCCAACCTGAGTTGGCCATTATGTAGTTAGTCTCTTGACCTTCATGAGACATCCATGATATACAGTGTGGGGGCCCTAAAATTATATACTGTGGTTTTCTGGAAGAGCCCCGTGGTAGCGACAAGTCAATTTCTCCCCCCCCTCCTCCAATGGTTTTCAAAACCACTATATAACCCCCTTGAAAATGTGGAAAAATGATGAAGTGACAACGAAGCATGATGATGTCAGGTGGTGGACCCAATTGGATGATTGATCCATTAATCTCGGTGGGCCGATGAGCTTGGTGGACCGATCACTCGATATATCAGAGTAAAAGTGTGAAAGCGTGGAGGTTCGATACTGTGGTGAACCAGTGGGTTGGTGAAGAGATGTGAACCTGATGCATAGAAAATATTCATAGTTCACTCTAATATTAATGATTGATATTGCACTAGAATCATGATAGAAGTGTGTGTGATTGAAGGGGTCCCCGGTGTCCCGGTGCCCCGGATCGCTCAATGGCCTAGTGTATGGGATTGGGGAAAATAGTTGAAGGTGTAGTGTTGAAGGCTTGATGGACTAGTGAAAATTAATAGGACCAAGGTAAAAGGATGAGGGTGAAATGTTGGAGGGTCAGTGGCCTGGTAGGTCAGTGACCTAGTAGGCCCGATGGTCCAGATATTCGGGGAAATAGATTAATCAACGGTCATGATTAATCCTGGACTCATCCAATGACTAAGATTAAGTGTTCTGTGTTTTATGGTTTTGGAGGCCGGTTAAACTATATCAAACTCACTTTTAAAGTGTGGTATTGAAGGAAGGATATCGATATCTCGGTGGGTCGGTTAATCCAATATGTGATGAACAAGACCAATCAAATCAACGATCACAATCTACTCCCTGACTCATGAGACAATTGTTGAGCATTAAAGGGTGATATGTGAACGAGAGCCCGATGGCCTGGTTAATGTTTTGATGTGAAGATAACAACTCAATGATCAATATTTAATAAAGGACATGATTTGATTGTTCTTGAACGTTTAAGTCTGTGTTGCGACTAGTGAATAGATCACATGCGATGGAATTTTTTTTTACCAATTTCAAAGGATTTTTGCATCCTGGTTTTGAGAAAAATTCAAAGGATTTAGAGCCGGACCCCATGAGCATGAATTTTGTGTATGTGAACAAAGCCTTGGGTGTATAGGCTCAATGTATAAATAATGATTCCTTGATCATTTTGAATGTGTTATTGTGTGCAATGTAAGTGTGGAAGAGAAGTATAGGTTCTAAGGTTTGAGGATTCCAGAGAATAAAAGAGAAGAAAATGTAATCGTCTAAGGGTGGCAGGGAGGTGTGAGGTAAAACAAGGAAGATCTAGAGTCTTGCTAGTTGTGAATAGGTGAAGAGATTTATGTTTAATAAGAATTTTATCTAGACATACAAAGAATGACATTGGTGTCTCTAGTAGGTTGGTGCCCACACCTTGTTGAGTTGGTGCTCAATTGAGGAGATTGGTGTCTCTTGCAGGTTAGTGCTTGCAAATATTGTGACAATAGGCTGGATCCTACAGGCATTGTTGATTTGGTGCTCAACTGAGGAGATTGGTGTCTCCTACAATTCGATACCTAAAAATATTGTAACATTAGGTTGGTGCCTACATGATTTTATAGAGATACGTTTTTTAATTTTCTCTCATTTGGGTTTCCATGTTAAATCTTTGTGTATTGTGAACTATATGTTTGGATATATTAATTATAGATTGGTTATGGTTGGTAAAATAATGAAATGATAAAATCGGTACAATAAAGAAAAAGTAAAACCAGACTTATACTGATTCACCCCCTTGTTAGTGGAAGTAAGTGTGCCAACAAGACCCACTATGGAAATTATAAATTTGTGGTCCTACCCTTTGGGTTAACTAATGCATCAACCACCTTTATGACCTTGATGAATGAAATTTGTTGACCCCACTTAGATGTATTTGTAATTGTATTTCTAGATGATATCCTAATTTATTCTTAAAGTGAAAAGGAATGCGAAAAGCATCTCAATATAGTTTTAGAAATCTTAAGAAAACATATTCCATTGTGTGCAAAATTTAGTAAATGTGACTTTTTTAAGTAATAGGTGTCTTATTTAGGACATGTGCTATCTAAACATGGCATAGCTCCTGATTTTTTTAAAATTAAAGTTGTATAGGAATGGATTAGATGAAAATATGTACATGAAATTAGGAACTTTCTCAAATTTTATTGATATTATAGGTAGTTTATTAAAAATTACTCCAAAATTGCTCCCCCACTAACCGAATTAACAAAAAAGAATGGTCCTTTTAAATGGAACCATGAATTTGAAGTGTCATTTAATAATCTTAAGGAATTGTTAGCAATTGAAAATATACTCTACATTCCTAATCTAAGGGGGAACTATGTTGTGGTAACAAATGCTTGTAACTCAAGAATAGGTGATGTGTTAATGCAAGAAGGTAGGGTGATATGTTATGATACAGGAAATTGTTAGAGGTAGAAATAATTATCCTACTCATAACTTAGAAGTATTATCCATTCAACATGCTTTAAAAATTTGGAGACCTATATGTTAAGAAACATTTTTGTTTTGAAAATAGATCGTTAAAGTTTGCAATACATCTTCAAACAACCCCAACTCAACATGAGATAACTTCAATAGATGTAATTGACATATGAATACACTTTTGATATACAATGTTTTTCAAGTAATGAATACACTTTTGAGATACAATGTTTTTCGAGTAAGGAAAATAAAGTAGTAGATGCTCTTGGTAGAAAATGTATTTGTGCAAATGCTATCTCTTTGAGTCCAACATAATTAGAACAAATAATTAAGGAAAATTTACCTAATAATGCACACTTTAGTAATATATCAACACTCAATAAGTCTGCAAGATAATGTTAATCTCATGAAAAAATCTATAAATTATGTTTTAGGAAATAATGGATTTTTGTATTACAAAAATAAACTCTTTATCCATGATACTCTCAATATTAAGAACATGATTATTAAAGATTCCCATGAAATACCTATAGTGGGTCATTATGGATTCTTTAAGACATATGTACTAGATAAGAAGAACTTATTTTGGTCCAAAATGAAAAAGGAGATACAAAAGTATGTACAAAAATGATTGTCTTGTCAATTGGTTAAGTCTAAATAATGTAGAATCTTTGGAATTTTACAATCCTTAGCAGTCCCTAATTAGAAATGGGAGTTAATAAATATGGATTTCATCACAAGGTTTCCCAAATAAACAATAAGAGGTATGATAATATTTTAGTTGTGGTAGATCGACTAACAAAAATGGAAACATTTAATACCCCTAAGGATTTAATCCACATCTTTTTGAAAGAAGTTTTTATGATCCAATGATTTCCTCATGACATAGTCTCCAACAAGGATCCCCATTTCACTACTTCATTTTGAAATCATGTTTTCAAGAATTAGAAACATACATAAGACTTAGTACTTCATACCACCCCAAATCAATGGGAAAACAAAGAATGTGAATAGAATCGTAAAAGATATGTTAAGGATGTATATCTTTGAAAAATACAGTATATGGGAAGAACATTTGAACTTATTTGAAATTGTTTATAATCAAAGATATCATTCTACCATCAAGACATCACATTCAGAGGCAATGTATGGTATAAATTGTAACACACCTTTATCTTAGTCAAACCTAGTTCATAAGAAATAATATGAGAATGAGAGTATCCAAGAAATGGAAATGATAATTAAAAGAGCAAAGGATAATATGAAAGCAACAAAAGATAGGTACAAAAGTTAGGTTGACTTAAAAAGGTTAATTCATCAGTTCCAGGTAGGCAATAAATGTTTGTTTGAGTTAGACCTGAGAAGAGTTATTTTACACTTGAGGAATATGCCAAATTGTCACCCCTGTATTGTGGACTCTTTGAAATCCTTAGCAAGGTAGGAAACTTAGATTATGAATTAGCACTTCCACTTCCACTTCCACTCAGTAGAATTCATAATGCATTTCGCGTTAGTGTCTAAAATTATATATACCTAACTCTACACACATTCTCAAGTGAGGGAATATTAAATTAGAGCATGGATGTGGCTTCCAATTCCACTAAATAGAATTCATAATTCATTTCATGTTAGTGTCTAAAAATATATATACCTAACTCTACACACATTCTCGAGTGGGAGAATATTAAATTAGAGCATGGATGTGAATTCACTATACAACCTTAAAGGATCACAAATAAGATAATTAAGCAATTAAGGAAAAGAAACATTAATTAAGTAATTGTTAAATGGACACGCTGTAATGAAAACACATTCTCAAGTGGGAGAATATTAAATTAGAGCATGGATGTGAATTCACTATAAAGCCTTAAAAGATCACAAATAAGATAATTAAGCAATTAAGGAAAAAAAAACATTAATTAAGTAACTGTTAAATGAACACGCGGTAATGAAAGTAATGCTACATGGGGAAATTTAGATGTAAATACAGATCAATATCCTCATTTGTTAAATGATTTTAACACAAAATGTTTTAATGTGGATAGGAACAATGTTGCTAAGGGCATCAACATTTAAAGGGGAAATTCCATGTACATGTTTTCCCTATGATAGGTTGTAATGCTGAAAAAAAGAGAAAAAGAAGATAAAAAGGGGCATAAAAACCTCCTAATTATTTTAAATTATAAATTAAAAATAATAACCAAATAAAAAGTATTTACTTTTGGTTATGTAAACCCTTTATCTACTATTTATTTGAAATTGGATCATTGGCTTGGGTAGGGAGGAAGTTTGAACATGTGTTCTTAATAAGGGAGAGGGCCTCCTATCTTAATACGAAAGGGTGAACTTGGTCGAGTATTATATGTGAGGGGTGGCTCATTAGAATTCCTCCATATCTGAATTAAGAAAATTTGGTGCTCTCTAGTAAAAACCTTTATAGCTAATGCCAAAGTCCTTTATACTTGCATTTCTATTTAAATAAATAAAAAGGAAATAAATATTCTCCCATTATAGAGCTAAGTTGAATATATATTTATTCTTATGTTATAATTATATTATGGACTAAATTCTTTGCTATAGTATTTCTATCAATATTATATTTATGCTAAAAATCACATCAAATTAATAATATGCATGTATTTTCTTTATTTGTAAAAACAACTATTATGTAAACGATGGATTAAATAAAATATTATAAATTACGTAAAACATCCCCTTACAAATGCGGAATCATGGACACAAAGATGCAAGTAGACTTAAACTATGACTTTGGTTGACTCGTTTGAGCTTTGCACATTGCTCAAGCTTCGACTTAGACAAAAAAAAATATTTTCACAAACTAAGAAAACTAAAAAGGTAGCATAATAAGCTGGGTATGTTCAATCATAGGGTTGATTGAACATATTTGAATAGACATACATCTATCTTCGTATGTATAGGGTGATACAATTCCACTATTCAAAGAAAAAGCTTTATATGTTCATCACTTATAAGCAATTGCAATTATCGCTATTCAAGTTCATTAGGTAGAAAATATAATTTCCTACTACTTAATCAACTTGAAAATGGATCCAACCACAAACTTGTCCTGCTACTTAATCAACTTGAAACAACTTGAAATGGATCCAACCACAAACTTGTTATTCAAGTTTGTTAGGTAGAAAATATTCTTTCCTGCTACTTAATCAATTTGAAATGGATCCAACCACAAACTTCTTGTGGTATTTTACTTTCTCATAAAAAATTTACGAACAAAAATACCAAATCTCCTTTGAAATCCCCTTTTTAACAACAATAATACAATGCAAAATGATTTTAAATCTGAATTATAACATTGCAAAAGAGGTGGTTAATCTTCTATTAAAATTTGCATATTAGACCCATTTCAATTTATGTTTATAATGTTCATATATAGATACATGTCATTGATTTAAGTAACAATTTGGTAACATAAGAATGACAAATTAATCAAGTACAAATTTCAACATTTATTATTTTTAACAAAGAGGTATACGATAATGAAGAATACAATCAAATTGTTCACTTAGCTTGCCGCAGAGAATACAATTCTAACTTGGGAAAATTTGCAAAAAAAAGGTTGGGAAGGATTGAGTTTTTTTCCTTTATGTTTTAGGGACTCTGAGACAGTTCTTCACTTGTTTGTAAATTGTTCTTTTACTCTCCAACTATGGCAGATTTTGCAAACAACTTATAGTCTAAGTTCTCCTTGGGGAGGCAACTCATTAACAAATTGCTTTGATAGTTGGTTGAAAAAGGAGAAGGTTTTTAATACTCTTCCCTCGCTTGCCTACTGGTTCATTTGGATGGAAAGGAATAAGTTTATGTTCGAATCTCATATTCCCTCCATTCATGGGGTTGTCATTAAAATCAAAGGGATGTTGGAAAACTCGTTTGGTTTGGGTCCTCGGAAAGGGAAGAGCATTAGATTAAAAAAGACACACGTTGTTACTCTGGCTTATGTAGGATGGTTTGATGGTGCAATCCAAGCAAATGTGCTTTTGAGTGGGGCTGGGGGAGTTTTAAAGATTTATGGAAATACTAGCTACAGGTGGAATCTCAACTATGGATTGGGCACAAATACAAGGGTTGAACTTCTCGGTGTGTGGGCATCCTTAATCTTGGAAACACGACTAGGTATTAATCGTCTCCAAGTCTTCGAAGAATAAAAAATTGTGATAGATTGGATGAATTGTAGGGGAAATTTAAAAGTCACTTCTCTTGTAGGTTGGATGGACAAGATCTTGGAACTTGCAAAATATTTCAACACTATCAGGTTTTCCCACATCTACAGGGAAGAAAATGGGGTGGCAGATGATTTAAAAAATCTCTGCATGTGCGAGAAGGGAAGATACACTGCAACACATGGCTTGATGGTCATGAGGGCCCCACACTTTTGTTACATCTCTATCTGTGACTGGTTTGTTTTTGTAATCTTGGATCTTTTGTTTTTAGCTGGACTTGGAGGTCTTCTTTTCTTCAGAGTAAAATGTATCTAGTATGTTTTTTTTGGAGGTACTCTTTGTTG
This sequence comes from Picea engelmannii, assembly GCA_009831015.1. Classification (NCBI taxonomy): domain Eukaryota; kingdom Viridiplantae; phylum Streptophyta; class Pinopsida; order Pinales; family Pinaceae; genus Picea; species Picea engelmannii. The sequence goes on from ML807110.1 coordinate 13,880, forward strand.
AGTTTCGACATTATAAAAAGCGCTTGAGGGTCTATTTTGAAGGACCATTTTTGAAATGGTATGGAAATGGATGTAATTATCAAGAATTGTACTCTTTTTTTAGAACACCATATATTTTAATATATTGAGAAATTTTCTACTAAAAAAAATGACAAATTAACTTCAACATATTCTTTCTTTAGAGTACAAAAAAGAGTGCACAAAACAAAGTTATGTAGTTACATAACTTTAATAATAATAAATATTTTCATCATCAAAAATTGCATTAAAGTCTAAATTGTAAGACATTTTGCTTTATTTAATGGATGACAAAATGCACTTTTACCATTGAATTTGCAATATTCATTTGCATTCATGCTTTGTTTTATACATGTCAAAAGGCATTGAATCAAACAAAAATTATATAAATTTCGTCACATTTAATGTAATATTGAATCAAATAAAAATCATATAAATTTCATCACATTTAATGTAATGACATTAAAAGTTCAATTGTTTATATCAATATCATAATAGGATCATTATAATTGGTTGAATATATAAACATTAAATTAAATTATATTGTATTAATAAATAATTGTTGAAGCCTAACAATTTAATTTTTTATAAGATATAAGAAATCAATGAGATGAGATATATAAACAAGGGAAATAGTTGCAAAGCAGTTAGTCCTTACCTAATTTGTATTTTAAGTGATTTGTATTTTAAGTGAAGTATATTTGTCAAAGTAATATCACCAGAACTTAAAGAACTTAAATATTATGTATCATTATTAAAATAAATGTATCATGTATCATAATTAAAATAATTGTATTATTTAATAATTAATTAACTATTAGCCAACATTAACCTTATGAGCACTTGGTGAAAAGTTTATGAAAAAATACTTGTTCATAAATGCCTTTTTGATACTATGTTAAGGGAAAAATTGAAAAATATATTTTGGTTGCACATTCGTCTACTTAATAACTTAATGGGTCAAGTAAATAACATAATAACCACAAACATGCTTTGCACACACACAATTTCTCAAGGGTTAATATTTTTAGGGTTGATGGAAAATTTTCCAAGGGTTTAATATTTTTAGGATTGATGGAAAATTTTCCACACATGGTGGCCATCGAAGCATTTGGACTACAATTGTTATACCTCATTTGTACAAGGATTCCTACTGCATAGCTACTGGGTTTGCATGTGCAAGTGCATCATTTTAAGAAATAGAGTTTGTTTGTTTTTGCATGATGCATCATATACATATGACGAGTAAATATATCCATGGATAATATAAATAAAAACACTTATTGCTTAAAACATTGCAAAATATATTTCATGATTAGAAGACTTTACAAATTTACAAGTTGATGTGATATGCCTCGCCACCTATGCCAATGTACAATATTGGAAGTCAAGGCTCAAAACTGGAAACCTATATTCCTGAACGTCACTGGCCAAGATTGAATATCATAAACCAAAACTGGAAATGGTATATCAGATATCTACTTACCTGTAGTAGTCTTTAAGTCACACAACAAAACTGAAGATGTATTAAATATGTTTTAATTTGTCTACCACTGCTGCTCTCTATTTTGTGGCCAAGTGCTACGGCTAAGGGCCCAGAACTAGAAACATAAATGATATAGCTCATTTAATTTATTCCTGGACATCATTTTCCAAGATTCATGCCTTAAGCCAAAACTAGAAATACAAATGGTTTATCTATTGTCCAGTATAAGTTTTAAAAAGAAAGTAAGACAAAAGTTGCATTAAGTACTTTTATCTTCTATGTTTCCCACTACTCATTGTTTTGTTGTTGAGTGTTGTTAGAGATAATGCCTCATTTATGATGCATACTAGAGTTTAAGGATTGGTTTGGCTTGTTGGAGGATGTTGAGAGATTTTCTCAACCTCTCCCTCCAAGAGTAGAATAAGTTGGATCTCACTCCAACTATATATATACACCTGATGTATCTTTGTTTATGGAATGTAATACATATTATTATTTTGTGTTTATGTGATATGGATGTTCTCCATATTCTCAATTTGGTATCAGAGGTTGGATGGGCTTAATCCCTCACGGGAGTGCCCAGGAAGATGTGATAACCATGGGATCCTATTCTCTGTAAATATGTTTAAGAGTGGAGTGTTTTATTTTCTATGTGAGGGTCTCGTGTGTGTTTGATTTGAGATTGTTTTGCATTGGAACAAAATATGCTGGTGTGCTGAGCATTAACTTGTTTAGCTATGTATAACATAGGTGATTTCTTCATGTGATAGAGAACCCACAGACTCACTATGTGAAATCGTTGTCAGTCGTGATGGTTGATATGCATGTTTTTCATTGTTATAAAATTGGTTGGAAATTTGGGATGTTGCTATCTGCTATGAGGACATAGAATGAGCGTTTTTTTTTGCATCCGTGAGAGTAGAAATTGATGAAGGAGAAAGGTCGCGCTGGTCCGTAAGCCTTGTGAGACAAAAGAGAACCACTTATCTGCCTGCATGAGAATCAATTGGATAGCATATTTGAAGACTAGTGATACGAGCTCCGAGAATAACAAATTTTGGCAAGACATTGAATTGGCCTTGATCGATGATTTCTTTCTCCAATTCTTGTGAAGTCAAGGGACCTACTTACGAACTTGATGAGCCAATCCAGTGTCACACTTTAAAATCATGCACTTCAGTGCTCCCGATTCTGTGATTCAAATCGCTCAGTCATGAGACAATCACGATGGGTATGCACGATTCAAAGGAGGATGGACATAAATTTATTGTGATGATCATCTGCCAGAGTGAAGGAGTTGTTGAGTAGTCACCAACGAGTGCAGAGATCACTACTATCTTACCTAGTTACGAATCATTTTGTTGTGGTTGACAGACAGAGCCACCATTAGCCCTGATGCCATTCAGGGCGATACAATTATTTCAACAGATTTACTGCCAGAGTTGTTGACGGACCAGTTGCTAGCAGGTGCCGAGGGTTTCAATCTCTCAAATCACTGAAGAGATCTATATGTTATGTTTGTATATGTTATGTTTGTTGTCTTGTGGAATTTTATTAAATTTGTGTAAATTTCACATGATGAAGAACCAATTACACGGCAGAGTCCCATAATTTAAAATTAGTGGTTCTTGATGTTCTCTGGGGATGAAAGAACAAATCATTAATTTGATTGTGTTTACATTCTGTTAGATGCTGGTGGGACTTGTTGTACTTCGGTGCTTCAAGATTGTCAGTTACAGGTTATCTTGTGAGTTTGTGAGTGTATAAAAGGTCAATTGTATGATTGATTACTGAAAATGTTCAATAATCAGATCATTGTCCTATATAACTGTTGAAATTTGCTCTTCGGGGGAATTCAACAGATGATAGTGTATATAGGATAATTCAATATCGAGATTGTCCTTCGGGAGGTCGAGAAACGTTAGTTCTACAAAGAATGTCAAATATGGTCACAAGCTTTTGTACTTTAAATGTGTCAAATGGGAAGCTCGAATGTGTGGAGAAGAAAAGAGCGGAAGCCAGAAGATTCAGAGTGGGTGTAAGCACTGATGAAAACTAGTCAAACAAAGACAAATGACAAATTTTGTAATTGTGATTTCAGTGTTGTAAGTTTTCTGTAATGTAGGCATTGGTTTTGTGTTAGAGATAATGCCTCATTTATGATACATACTAGAGTTTAGGGATTGGTTTGGTTTGTTGGAGGATGTTGAGAGATTCTATCAACCTCTCCCTCGAAGAATGGAATAAGTTGGATCTCACTCCAACTATATATATACCTGATGTATCTCTATTTATGAAATGTAATACATATTATTATTTTGTGTTTATGTGATATGGCTGCTCTCCATATTCTCAATTAGTGTCACTGCGAAGGTCTTTTTTATTGTCAACATTAAGGTTTTGAATTTGAAAACATACCTGAGATAGTCTCATTTGATAGAGCAAAACAACTTTCATGAATTCCTTTACATAAAAACATTCAAATGAGACAATCAATGCAAAAATATGATAGATGGACAACTAATTGATCTCGACAGATCTAATCTAGGCTGCAGAGCATGATTTATAGTGGATTAACCAAACCAGTCCAAAGGAAGGAGTGCAAGAGACAATCGAGAGTCGTCGAGATGTTTCTAAGGTGAATAGTATTAATTCTACCAATATTGTTGATTATCTTCATAAACACACTATTCTAGTCTTTGTATTACATGTATGTACAAATATGCTTGAACAAAAAGAAAACCTCAGAGCTTTATATCAACCACCAATATTAGTGCCTACCCCGCGACTAGATTTCTGCAGGCAATATATTTCCTACCATTTAATTCTAATGAATTTGAAACATATGTTAGAATTGCTCGCGGCACTTTAGATTCTTACATGTGAACATCTTGTTGGACATAACTTTTCTCAACTCTGATTGAAATTCATTGGATATTTTACTACACATTTCCATGGTGTTTAAAGTTCGCATAACCCGTCTTCCATACCAATAGCTTTCTAGTTTCTCAACGACGGCATTAGCCAGGAAGTTGAGCAAAGTTGGTGAACCAACCATGGAAGGCAACTCGCAAGTGTCTTTGTGGTTAAAGTAATTATAGTAAAAAATGAACCTCATAAAAAAGTTCAGAAATTTATAGAATAAAATTCCATACGAGCAAGCTACTATATCATGGTCACCCATTAATACTATTTTCTTTGTTGAATCATGGATGTATATTGCTATTTTCTCAGTTAATATTAGTGCCTTATGTTTCAGTATAAGTTGTACAGTTTAACAGAGAATTCATGAGTTTATCCTAATTGTGTCATTCTTTGTTGTGTATATATCGTTCTAGTATCAATTCTAACATTTATTTTTTGCGTTCGTTGTATTTGGTTCTCCATTATGTGGAAATATAGAATTGGATGGCCCTGATAATAGCTCGTTTCTTTATGCATCTAAAACGGGTAACAGAAATGGTACTAATGAATCTTTGCAGGAAAAATTTAGTGAACAATTTCATTATAATACTTGTCAAATGCAAGTTGATAATAATGTTCCAAGAGAAGAAGGTGAGGATGACCGTGCTCAGATGGAGACTCTACAATTTTTTTCCTATGCAATGTCTAATTGTTTGAAACATTAAATTGATGTATAGGATTTTTTTGTTTAGATAATTTTTTTTATCTATGTAATGATTTGACTATTAAAATATACAAAAATATACATTCCCTCCTCTTTTAGATTTGAAATTTTATATATATATATATATATATATATTTTTTTTTTTCAATCTTAAATATTAAAACTTTGTATTCAAAACAGGTTAACTTTTAATCTCTTTTAAATAGTTTAGTTAAACACATGGTTGTTATAAAAATATTTTAAAGACTATATTAACATTTTAAGTATAATGTTAAACATGAAACACACATAATTCATTTTTAGTATATTTATTTTGTATTACATTATATGAAATATTAATGGTATGTAGATAGAAAAACACTTCAAGAAAGAATGTCAAATCTACTATATAAGGAAGAAGAGCTAAAAATTGAATTCGTTTATTTGTATTTATTTATTTTTAATAAAAAAAGTGTTTTGGAAATTTCAAAATAGATTTCAATAGATCACATGTAAGATAAAGCACATAAACCATTAAAAAAATAATTGTTTCATGATGGAATTTCAACTTTATCTGCGACAAGGTGGGAAAAAAAGAAGTTCAAAATTTTCATTACAACAATCTCAAATAGCTCACAATATTTTAAATGAATAGAGATAAGACATGATATCAAGGGGTAGAAAAATGAATAGAGATAAGAGATGATAGCAAGGGGTAGAACCACAATATGTCACCACACATTACAATAAAATTGACCAATACCTTCAAAAATACATGAAGGAAGGAGTGAGATACATAATAAATATTTAAAAAATTGGATAAGACATACACATAACATAATAGATTTTGTTTTTGATTAGTGCTTCTAGCTTTTCCTTTATGTTTTCCTTGTTATCTTTTTGATCTAAATTGGATAAGACATACACATAACATAATAGAAAATCCTTTGATTAGTACTTCTAGCTTTCTCTATATGCTTTCCTTGTTATCTCTTTGATATTTTGGAAATATATAAAGATTATTTAAATGTTCATTTCCATGCCTTTTAAATAATCTTTTCTATGAATGTGATCATTAAATGTTTTTTCCCTTCTCATAACTATAACCATTTTTTTTTTTTTAATGAGATGCTCACTACTTCCTCCCTTCTCATAACTACTTTAACCATTTTGTTTTTTAACAAGATGCATGTAACATCCCTCTCTTGCGCGCACATGATATGACTTATTCTTTGAGGACACTTGCGTGCAAGTGATCCGGTTTAGTATATGGTTGTATGTTTCACGTATGGATTTCGATGATGATGCTTATGGATTATGATGTTATGTTATTTGATATCTATGTATAGATAGGTGCTATTGACAGGTTTCTCATGAGTGTGCAGGACACTTGATAGATTGACAATGTCGATGGCATCGGTGGACCTCCTTGGAATCTAGATCGAGTTAGGGAGTGGACTGTATATGGTTTGGGTATTTCTGTTTATGCATATGTGACATATGATCGGGTATATTATGATGTTTTTTATGATTCATTGACATGTTTTGTTGATGGATGAAGGTTGATGATTTCTTGCTAATCAGACTCACATTAGGAGTAAAAGCACCATGCACGAAAACCAAATATATATTGAGGGAGAGGTGTGGAAGCATCCCTGCCACAACCTACTAGAATTCTTGTCGTGGCTTGAATTGTAGGTTAATGATTACCTAGTTTGAGAGATCCACGATGTCGTCAGGGCAGGCTGAGATAATCGCTCATGAAGATTCTAAGGGGCGCACAATAAGGAAGGGTCATTATTCCTTAGAGGCTCTTAGTCTCCCACAAGGTCGCTTGATGGAGTATTTACTTTGAGGGTTGGACGTCTACCAAAATCAGTCAAAGGCGAGTGGCACCCTTGGAGCACGTAGTGCGTATTGAAGGGATCATCGCATAAATGAAACATGAATAAAGACAAGTGGCACTCTTGGATCACGTAGTGCGTATTGAAGGGAACGTTGTGATTTTTAACACAGGGGAGTCAATGAACCTAGGTTCCTAGAAAATAATATTTTATTTTGACATGTCAGCCTTAAAATAAACGTGTATGAGTAAATTTTATTAATTATAAATTTCCCTTAAAAAATGGTAAGACTAGTTGAAATTAAATCCTAGGTCTAAATAGGGTAAGAGGACTAAAAACTAATTAATCAATTAATAAAAGGGGGATGAAGAAAAAAAAAACAAGTTAAGAATTTAAAAGAGAAATAATTCATCTAAGAATTAATTATTGTTTATGTGCAAGACATGCTAATTTGGAACTTAGACAAAAAGGGAAATGAATGCAAAAATGAATATGGAAACATAGAAAAGAATCTAGTCTAGATAACTTTCCTAAATAAAAAACAACTAAGTTTTAGAAAGACATTAGTCATAAAAGAAAATAGAGGGAATAAAGGGACAACAAGGAGTGTTTTTAGGAGCGCTTTTAGGATGGTCAAGGGAAATTGACAATTAATTTAATTAAATAAATGAATTTATGGTGCAACTAAGGGATCGAGTGACAAGTGTACGTGGGAGAGTATTTCCTGATTAAAATTTAATAAAAATAATTTAACGCCCATTTGGCAAGGGGTCACTGAGAGAACTATATAAAAGTAATGGCAGAGAAGAGGAATGGATCACGACTGGTATGCGTAAGGTTATGCTGCCGAAATTTCTTTGACTGATTTTTCCTGTGGGAGTTGGGATACCCAGCTCGAAGAGAGAGTGGTAGCTCGAACTTGAAAGGCGAGATGGGAGTTAGATTTTTCCTCTGGTTGGGTGTGTGTGGCCCCTTTGCATATCGGGGGGCCAAGGGGGAAGAAGAGTATCCCTAGCGTTGGATGGGAGGTATTGGTGAGGTCTCAACGATTAGCAAGTGAAGGCGAGGATAAGAGCAAGTTTCAGTTGGAGGATGCCAACAAAAACCTACCTCAATATCAACATCATCATCCTTATTGGTTACGGTATTTGATTAGTCACTTTTCTATCTTGATAAATATTAACTTGTTGAATTTATTTTGTTCATCTCCTAGTATCATAGATTTCTGCCTTTATATATGTATGTGTATAATTATTGAAGAAAATTTTATTATGAAATGGCATTAAGAACCAAATTTTCTCGATCGTCATAAACTATTTTAAATTCAATTTAGATTTTCTTGTTTAGACCGTGCGATAATTCTGAAGGAGCTGTGCAGTCAGCCATTGTAGTTTGTGCTTGTTTTAGGGGCATATTTTTAGTGTTTAAATAAGATGAATTTGATGTTGTTTTTACCATTTCGATTTTTCCCCAATTTGTTTCCTCCCTTGGTGAAACCGCACGCTCTAAATTGTTAATGGTTTTGACTATTGTTCATATCAATTCATTTTCTTCCTGGAAAACTCATAGGATCTGAGTTTTAACGAACTAATCATAGCCTAAAAACCTTCTTCCCAATAGTGGTTGAATTCATGTCTCTCCCAACGATCCTTTTAGGTTGTTGAGTGCATCCTTCTCCTTATTCCCACTTCCCCACACGACTTCTTTACATCATCTATTCACTGCTATGTTAAGGCAAGAAACCACCACCTCACTTCCATTATCGCTACTTCTCAATTTTGCACGTTGGAGAGCCTTAAATTAGAATACTGCGACCTCGATATAGGATCCAAGTTTGGGTGCTATCCAACCCCTCGAAGCTAAGGTCGACTGATCCCACTTATGAGGACCTTACATGATTGCCATCTTTTACCAGACTTTACTTGCCTTTGGATTACCAATCTCTCAGCTATGCATACTGTGTTCAATGGAGATCCCAGGGCACAATGATAGGATGAGGATCCCTATCTCTTTGAATGGCGTAACCCCGTATGGGGACTTCGAATACCATAAACAGGTAATTCTTTAATGTTTAATTAATTTCGTGTATTATAAATGAATGGGTTTTCTTGGAAACAATATTTGAGTAAGTGGGGGAAAGCAATTACCTAGAAAGAAAAAATTATTCATTTATTTACTTGTACCTACGACCACTGGAAAATCCCTCAGCTGGTTACTAAAGTTTAGTGACCAAAATTCACATGTAGGTGGAAGGAACCCTATCGTAACTCCATTTAAGTAGGTTGGTGTCTGAACCTTGTGTTGCCTGCGTAGTTTGAAATCCCTTGTTCACCTGCAAACCTTCCAAGAGCATGGACGCCCACTCCTCATACCCCTCTGAATTGTTGAACCCTACTAGTGGTTAAATCCCTTAATTAAATTCTCAGATTTCGGCTTGTTGGGCACTATCGTTGTCCAACCCAACTTGGATCAATGATTAGACTCCCCTCCACTTATTAGATAGGCTAGACAACCCTTAATTTTATCTTATCTTTGTTTGAAAAAGGGGATGGGTCAGTCTCCTTACAACTCCTTGCCTTAGCAATGCAAATCTTGAACCAAATTTGTACTTGTTACTTATATAGACTTTGGAATTGAAGACATGTAGAAAGAGTGGATAGTGCTTTTGTAAGATTCAACCCATGATATTCTCCATCCTTACTTAGAACAATGTGGATATTATAAAATTCCCTCACATCTCTAGTAGCTCTGTTGATTTACTTGTTATGTCCTAATCCTTGGGATGGGTTAGATCCACATTGTTTATTGCACTTTTATCGAGATGTTAATAATATGTCCTTCCTTCCTTGTGTAAAAATAGCTCCATTTTTAGAATAATGATGTTCTTTTTCATTTATGAGGGTTGTACTTAAGAATTTGGTAGGAATTACTTTTATAGTAGAGTGATGGAAAAACTAAACTATTAGAGATGAAGGGATTGATCCTTACGTTGCGACATTGTTCTTGTTTTATGAGAATTGATTATGGGATTATAAGTATTTATGAAGGTTATGTTCATTGAAGATTATTGATTTTCTTAGTTTATCCATTCATATCAGGATGACATTGCATATAGTTAGATATGCTATTGATTCATTCGATGATTGAGCAGGAGCTTCATTCTAAAATCATTTGATGTATCATTTTCTAAGTTATTAGACTAATGGTGTGCATTGAAGGATGTTGATTCGGTGTTTAGATCATGTACGCACCTTGAATTAATGTTTAATATCGTTGGATTCAATAATTGATTAAATAGGCACCTCAAATTAAAATAGATGTTTGCCTTGTGCCATGAAAATAGAATGAAGTTGATCACATTGCGTCTTGACCCCTGTCGTTTATGATTGATTTAGGTATTGAATTCTCTTACACCTTTGAAATTAATGTTGATTAATCTTGTGTCATATACTCATGTCGATATATGATTGATTCAATAACTAGTTTTCTCTTGTGCCATTAATTAAGTCGACATGTGGCTTTTCTAGAGTTTGTTTACTCTCGCGCGCATCTAATGTTTAATGTTTCCAAATGTTTTTTAGAAATGGTTATCACATGCAACTTGAATTAATGTTGATTTATGATTAATAATGATAATGATTACCCTGGTGCCATGGATTATTTTGATGTTTTAGGATTGATGGATTAATGCATGGATGATCTTTGGTGTTGTTGCTTTAGCTATTTTCTTGGATTTGATTGTGCTAGTGGGATGTAGACAACTCCTTGTTTCTCGAAACAATCATTATCCATGAGACCTTAAATGGTTAAAGTCAATTGGAACCTGGGCTTGAGCATTGCTTATGTGTCCTGGAGGTCCTAACCGTGCAGGGTAGGTTGGGTGGGTAGTCATTTTTATTCATTATCTGATTGAATGTTGTTGCAATTTGTTCAAGATAATATTGATGTGATAATTTGCTATGCTATCTATTTTTATGTGTCGTTGTCCTTTCTTGGTGTGTTGAATGCGTTGTATGGGATTTCTTTAATGAGTAGTTGGTATTTATTTTATTTATGATGTTGTTGATAAGGCACTATTGTGAACTTGTGATGATGTAATTTCTTAATGCAAAAATAATTTTTTACCTTTTGTGCTTATCTTTTTATTAGGCATAACAGAGGGTTGTTACAATGCCAACTACTTCCTCTTGGTTGATGACTCAATCTTGAAGAGGTTAGTTTCAAGCCTTAGTAAGCAATCTCACACCTCTCCAACATGTATCAAAATTCCCTTTAACCATTGTAGGGACATATGTAAATCAATGTTAAGCTTATATGAGATTGAGGATAGAGACAACCAATGTGGCAGCAACAACATACAACAATATTGGGGTCCCACCACCAAAATTTGGTTTTCACCAAGTGTTGTCTCTGATTCTTGAATCGCACACACTTGGTCTTTTATCATGTTCAATTAGCTAAGAAAATTGGTCTTACTGAAAACATTAACTTTGTTGTCCAAGGGATTAGGCAAAACTTGGTCTATTAGGTGCTTAATTTTTCCAACTAATCCCTACACTTGTTTGGAATATTTTCTCCTTTAACTAAAACTTTGTCAATTAAACCTTACTTTTGTATAATTTCAATTTCTCCAATGGTGGAGATATATCTATCATTCGTCCCAAACACTTACAAGGATTTACCACTCAACTTATAACACATGTTTAACACCTTCCGAGAAATGATGATTTTATCAATTTCTTGCATGACTGCATTTACTTTGATAACATGTTATCCATAAACAACATTGTGGCCTTAGTAAAACCATTCATTCATTCACTTCATCCCATACAATCTTATGCAAATACATAATCTATTTATGGACCCTATCATAACCTTCTTTATTTACTCCAAAATTTCGGTCAACTTCTCCACCTATCTCATTGTTATAACTTTTTCTTGTGCTTATTTTTGAGTTGCCACATCAAATATGCTCAATTTCTCTCTTAAATATTCACACTCAAAATTTTATCCTTTAATTAGATTCCAAAAGAATTTATATTCTTGTCTTTGTCTTGAATATTCTTCTTCAAGGCCTCTCACTCATATGGGGTGCTCTTTCCCTGTAGTTGAACTTCTAGATCTTGTATATTTTTCTTAAAAATGTTAGACCAGGTTGTCTAATGTTGCGAACCTCCCTTCAAATGTGCCTTCATTAATATTGTTTTTTTTAAAATGTAATTGGAGGATTTATATTATAAAAATACTGCAAAAAAGTTTGCAATAGAAAGTACATGCAAAAAGGATCTGATCAATTGATTACACATCAAAACAGAGAGGTTGTCGCTCAATACATCTAAAGCTTGGAAGCTCTTGTAATACATCAAGTTTAGTTCTAAATGATAAGTAAAATATATGTAGAAAATGCTTAATATCTTGACTATTTTGTAATACATAATTCAAAATTAAAACTAATAAGGAAGAAGAACATCATCCAAAATTTTTTCTTATTCTTTTGAATATTTGATCACTATAGGTTGCCTAACTAGAAAGTTCACAATAGCTTGTTGAGAAAGGTTGCCATAAAAATATGTAAGGGCCGAATAGATTTAACGTCAAATAATTACATAGATTGTAACAATATTGAGTTCAGAAAATTCACTAATTTCTTTTAATTGAGCAAAACAGTAAAATTCAAATATTCCTTTAATTGAGCACATTCACATATAAATTTATCAACAATAATAAAATTTTATAGCAAAATAAAACAATTACACAATTTAAATTACCTGGGTCTGATGCTAATTCGCCTTGCTGCCTTGTTGTTGCCTTCCCGCTGCCTGATGCACTGGCCAACACTGCCCAAACCTACTATCCTCCCTGCCAACTAGGAAAACTACCTAGTTCCAGGATATCATATGGATATCCTGGCCCCCGTGCCCAAAACCTCCAGCAAACCGGTGCCTGTACTGATCCAATCCGACTCCAAAACTCAACTCCCCCTCTCTACAAATCTAGGAGAGCCCCATAAAACAATCCCCCAATCTCTCGTAGAATGATAATGCCCTTCGTAAACCTCCTCCCCCTCCATATCCTTCCTTCACCGCCTCATGCATTTACTTCCTTACCTACTCCTAGTTAATGCCCCTTATCCTTTCCTTTATTATTTTATCCTCTCGTAATTAATATGTTATCCCTTTCCGTGTACGTAACCTTTTCAATTTAAACAATATAACTTATTAATATTTTAAATTTAATACTCATGTTATTAAATGTAATAGGTAGTTAATTAATTAATTAATTAATCAAAATTATAACCTTTAATTAATTAGTAACTACTTAATTAATATCATTAGATCAATCTTTGTTTAGTTATTAACATGGTAGGCAAAATTAATTACCTAATAAATCTTTTACTTAATAATCTCTAAGTATATATTCTACTAGGGCTATTACATACACCCACCCTTCAGGAAACTTCATCTCGAAGTTAAGGTGTCTTATGGTACAAAGGAAAAGAAATATGGTTTAGACATTCATAACAAGTAACCGACATTATGAGTAAGTAAGTCAAGAAAATTCATACATACTAGTGTATATGTACAAGAAATGCATGTGTAGCTAGTACATACAAGTCTCGTGCATGTACTAATAATCAAAACTATCATCCTTTAGTAATTTATGTATGCACCTAATCCAGTCAGCAAGACTAGTCTTTTATAAAAGACAACAACCAATCAATTGTTTGAGAAATCATTTAATTACTATTATCCGGTTCAACAATTTTATTTTAAACAACTGTGGTTTAGTTACGTAATAACGAATATTCATATATACACATTTCTCTTGTTTTTTTTTTTTTGAAGGGAAAACATTAAATTCCACCATCAGACAAATCTCCATACTCACTCAACTATTACTACTCATCCTTCCTCCCTAACCTACTTCCATCTCCATTCCTATCCTTCATCTGCTAGACCATCTTGGAGCGTCAACTATATTGACCTAACTCCAAATAGAACCCGTAAGCAGAAGTGTCGCTATCTCAACCAAGCTTCCCTAGCAGGCATATGACAATCATCATCACACGTCTTGGGGAGTGTGAACTAACACTGTCCTCCCATGACTTCAGGTTTCGGAGGATACACAGTGAGAAATGTCTCCACCCCTCCTAACAGGACTTGGGTCTACACCCTACAATGGAGGATACACAGTGGGAAATGTCTCCACCCCTCCTAACAGGACTAGGGTCCACACCCTACAATGGAATACACAGTGGCACCATGTTGCTGGATGTTTTGTCATCGTTTATTCAGTTTTGGGCAGTGTCATCACTTGAAATCATGCACTGGTCCACATATCATAGCAATGCATCCAAACCAATATAAATTTCACATACAATATTCATACCATAATGTTTCTCGGTTAGTGGTTCTAATATCCACTTTCATCATCATTATCCCTTGGCTATTTCATAGCCCATAACCTGCAGATTAGTCTGTAACACAAACTCATACATTTCTATGCATTATCATCATGTAATTGCATGCTATCATCATTTCAATTTGGTCTCCCTGTACCGATAAATTAACATCAAAGTTTTCCAGTTAGAAATAGATCTCATAATATCCCATAATTCAATTTCGACACCCATTCATAAGATTATCATTTACCCAAAATAGATTGCATCAT
>ML807110.1:37008-65510 GCA_009831015.1 Picea engelmannii
ATTCACTAATTTCTTTTAATTGAGCAAAACAATAAAATTCAAATATTCCTTTAATTGAGCACATTCGCATATAAATTTATCAACAATAATAAAATTTTATAGCAAAATAAAACAAATACACAATTTAAATTACCTGGGTCTGATGCTAATTCACCTTGCTGCCTTGCTGTTGCCTTCCTGCTACCTGATGCATTGACCAACACTGCCCAAACCTACTATCCTCCCTGCCAACTAGGAAAACTACCTAGGTCCAGGATATCATATGGATATCCTGGCCCCCGTGCCCAAAACCTCCAGAAAACCGGTGCCTGTACTAATCCAATCTGACTCCAAAACTCAACTCCCCCTCTCTGAAAATCTAGGAGAGCCCCATAAAAGAATACCCTAATCTCCCGTAGAATGATAATGCCCTTCATAAACCTCCTCCCCCTCCATATCCTTCCTTCACCTCCTCATGCATTTACTTCCTTACCTGCTCCTAGTTAATGCCCCTTATCCTTTCCTTTATTATTTTATCCTCTCATAATTAATATGTTATCCCTTTCCGTGTATGTAACCTTTTCAATTTAAACAATATAACTTATTAATCTTTTAAATTTAATACTCATGTTATTAAATGTAATAGGTAGTTAATTAATTAATTAATTAATCAAAATTATAAACTTTAATTAATTAGTAACTACTTAATTAATATCATTAGATCAATCTTTGTTTAGTTATTAACATGGTAGGAAAAATTAATTACCTAATAAATCTTTTACTTAATAATCTCTAAGTATATATTCTACTAGGGCTGTTACAAAATCCCACATTGTTCCATTGCCATGCTCTATCATGATTTATTTTTTTAATTTACATTTGAAGGAGTGGAAAAACCTATCAATTTTTGTGCCAAATGTCATGGTATAATGTTACGGGATGGACTCAAAAGAGACCTCATTGTTAAAGACTAAGGTCCCAATTTTTTGTGAAATAGCAAGGGATGTTGGTCTATTAGTGTCAATGTTGTTGCTTCTCAAAACATGATAAAAAATGAGATGAGAAAAGAATGAAATGATATGCTTGATCCAACTTAGTGCTTAAGGAAGTTTGGCATCCAAAGAATTGGTTTCCTTGATCAAATGTCTAATGATTATTAATGAGTCCCAAATTAATATCAAATTTTGAATATTTTATGATTTAGTGATTTTCAATTCCCTAATATAATCCATAGAATTTTGCCAAATTATTAGAAAATAGTCCTAAACTCCATGAATATGTGTTGGCACAGGGGAAGACCCAGGGTTCAATGATTCAACAGTGCACCAACAAAACCCTAACTATCATCCCTTTCGACAACACCTGCAAAGCACATGAAGTCTTACTGTAACACCCTGTTTCCCCTAGTCTATAAAAATAATTATGCTGACCAAGAACTATGGCAAACTCAAAGATGTGAATGTGTGATTTTGAATGGACCTTAGTATACAAGGTCAATGAATGTAAATTGACATTATATATATATATATATATATATATATATATATATATATATATTGCAGGACTGCTGAGAGGGGGATGTGATGAAAAAGAGACCACGATGGCTAAAGAAAGGTGGTGGAAGGCACCTGGAATGGTGGCGTTAACTTCCACTGAAACCAATACTGTATTTGGTCTTCACTGGTCTAGAGAACCAAGAGTGGCTCATTGGCCCCGAAATGAATTACTCGCCAGGATGGTAGGTGAAGAGGCTCCTCATGAGTTAATAAGGGATGGGGGCGAACCGCCCATCTATGGAGGCCTCATACCTGACCACCGCAGGGAAATTCGTGCCACACACAACCTCGCTGGAAAAGAAAAGGCAGGTAAAAGGTGTGGAAAGGGGGACGTGAGGGAAGGATCGTAGGAAGATATCAGAAGAACTCTAGAACAAAATACAGAGTGAGCGATAACATAGAAGAAGGAGAGTAACCTTCGTTCTCGATCGCTGAAGAACCGAGACAGAGAGTCTCAAGCATCATGGTCTAGCTCGGGGGTGGCTAGTGGTAAATCCATTTGGAGTTGCTAAGCCTACGATTGGGTGGAAACGAGCACCCCTCTCAACAGTTCCATCACCTGGTGTTTTTATGATAAGTGTTATATCTTGTATCTTGAATTTAAATATTCTGACATGTATGCTCATGGTTTGTGAAATTATGAATGATTTCCATATAAGACTGTCTATATGGTGTTTGATCAGAAATGGTGGTTGCATGCTTATATTGGAAAGACCATATATGAATTATGTATATATTTGTATATATGTATATTTTGAACGGATTCAGTATTCAAGCCTATTCTCGGGAAATCCATTCCCTTATTTTATTTCAAGTAATGCCTTGGATAGATCTTCCCACAAGGCACCCTTTCGAGACCACTCCCTTACCTTCTAGAAGACCTTCCAGTCTGGTCTTCAAAACCTGGTGTAAATTGCCTGAGGACCCGAAGGAGGATGTTATAGTTTAAGCCTTAAGATATCACACGAGGGAGAATGGTCCTCATAGACCTCAACATTTTGGCATTTTGGTACCTGGAATACCCAAGGGCGAGTTCCCTTGCACTCACAAGTCCCGAAACCCTGACTTGTGAAATCTCGAAATATTAGTGTGGGGGTAAATTAAGAGTTTTCGGAGTTTCGACACCCAAAGTATCTAGATACAAGTTCTCTCGTACTCATGATTCCCGAAACCCCGACCCACGAAATCCCAAAATGACAAAGTATGGATGAGTTAGGACCTTTTGGTGGTTTGGTACCTAGGATACCCTCCCTCTTGCTAAATGCATGAATGAGATCCTTTCGGAGGATCTAAGGTTTGTTACGATCGTTAAATTGAATGAAGGAACACAGGCGTTAATGCCTCGACCCCTTTTTAACCTTTGTGAGTAGCGAATAAATCGAGATCGTTGATCCCAAGACCCATGGGAGTACCTGGACCATCCAACTGTAGAGTACACATGGCGACTGGTAAGCGTTTCATCTTTTCAGCACTCGGGAGATCAAAGGGTAAGAACCCTTGTCCTCACGACTCATGAAATCCCGACATATGAAATCCCAAAATGCTAGCGTGTGGGCAAGTTATGATTTTTTGGAGTTTTGGCACCTGGGGTACCTAAGTGCGAGTTCTCCTGTACTCGTAAGACCCGAAATCCCAACTAGAAAAACCTTGAAATGAACTGGCATGGATGAGTTGTGATGTTTCGACGTTTTGGTACCCGGGAAACCTAAGGGTAAATTCCCTTGTACTTGAAAGACCCAAAATCACGATTAGCGAAACCCCAAAATGAACTGGCATGGATGAGTTGTGATGTTTCGGCATTTCGGTACCCAAGACACCTAAGGGTAAATTCCCTTGTACTCACTAGTCCCGAAATCCCGATTAGCGAAACCCCAAAATGGTCTAATGAGGATTTGAGTCTCGATATTTCGGCATTTCAGCATTCAAAATATCCAAGGGCGAGATCCCTTGTACTCGCCAGTCCCGAAATCCTGACTTGCGATATCCCGAAAGATAGAGTGGGGAAAAATTTATCATATTTCAGAGTGTTGGCTCCCGGGAAACCCAAGTGAGAGACCTCCTGTCGTCGCACATCTCGAAATCCCAATGGAGGAAACCCTGAAATAGTGAAGCATGTTAGAGTTTGGTGTTTTAGAGTTTCATCTCTTGGGAAACCTAGGTGCGAGACCTCCTGTCGTTGCACATCTAGAAATCCCGATGGAGGAAACCCCAAAATAGTGAAGCATATTAGAGTTTGGTGTTTCGGAGTTTCGGCTCCTAGGAAACCCAGGTGCAAGACTTCTTGTCGTTGCACATCCCAAAACCCTGATGGAGTAAACCCCGAAAGGTGGAGTGACATGTTTTAATCCGAGGCATTTTTAGTTATGACAAACCATTGGTCCCCTTTGGATTTTGGCACCTCGAGAGACAAGAGAGTAGGGGAACACAAATGCATCGCAATTTCCTGAATCGTGAAAGCCGAAAGTACCTCTCTGGTAAGGCCTGTGGTCATAACCGCCGATCATATGAGTGTGGTTAAGGGATAACAGGGTCTATATCAGGCCCTGTAGGGAATTGGGGAAGTCTGTTCCTCGGAGATCAAAAGAAAAGGGCCATTTTTTTTTGATTTCGTAGTAGGTGTGTTACAAATTGGTATCAGAGCATAGTTACAACACTTGGCCTGCTTGGGCTCATGAACGGATTGCGCAGAGACTCCATTCAGAGTATTGTTAAAAGGAGAAAATCTTTATCTTGACCCCCCTCAATTAAAATGTCGAAGTTAAGAATGAAAACTCCTATTGTGTGTGTGCATGAGAAAAATATGAATTATGTACTGGTTATAAATGAATATGAACATTGCCTAATAACCAACGTTTGTCTTTTTCACCCAAGCAGACGATCAGCCACGGGAAATTACAGATGCATAGAATGGTGACTCACCATGAAGTGGGGGAGGGATCCCACAATAGAGACGAAGAGTCTGACGAAAGGAGGGTGGTAGGGACCCCTCCAGATCTAGCCGAGACTGTGAGGAGCCTCATGGTTGAATTACAAAGCTGCAAGGCTGACAATGAGAGGATGATGAAAGAACAAGAGAAGCAAACATAAATTAACGCAGTTTTATTGCAGAGCTTATCCGACCTACAAAGACAAATGCAACATGAACCTGAGGTACAGAAACATGGTCATATCAGTGGCCACACTGAGAGGAGCACCTCGAAAAAGGTCCATCCCAGAGGTAAAGGACAAGCGGTGGACGCTTCCTCTGGGAAGGAAGCTGGTGGTTTAGAGGGCTCTTTTAGCAGCAAAACTAGTTCTTATTCCCGAAGAAGATAGAAGAAGTGAAAGCTTTCCAAGAGTCATAAATTCTAAGAATCCAGGAAGGCCAAACCACCCTCCTTCGACGGTGAAATAAAAAAGGGAGATGAAGCAGAGGCCTGGATGCTTGGACTAAACAAGTATTTCAGAGTCCATGACTTCTCAGAAAATTTGAAGGCCCGAGTGGCCACCTTGAACTTGAACAAAAATGCTTCCATTTGGTGGGAAGACCTTAAGAATGTGAAATGGGTTCGCGAAGAGGACCTGTCTTGGGAACAATTTGAGAAATACTTACGAAAGAAGTATTTGTGGGAAAAATATTTCGACGAGAAGACTAAAGAGTTTTATGAACTCAAACTAGGGTAACTCACTATAGAAGAATATGTCAACAAATTCCTCGATTTGTTGAGGTATGTACCTTATATAAAAGCAGAAAAGGAAAAGGTGCAATGCTTCATCAGCAGACTACCTAAGGACTATCGAAACATAATTGAATTTGATGAGCCAAAGACCCTAGAAGGCACTATCCAAAAGGCAACCTATTGTCATGAACAATTCGGACATTGAACAAAACCTCGCAAAGGATGGAAATAGAAGAATAGTTTGAGATTTCATAAGAAGGGGATTAAATCCCCAGGATTTAACAACTATAATAAGAACCCAAGGATGAGCTTCCCATCCCAGAGTGTACACCAGTAGAACTTTCCCTCCTTGAGTGGAAATAAAACTTCTAGATCTATACCAGCGAAGGTTGATAACCCAAAGAGAGAACCTTTGAAATGTTGGGTTTGTGGAGAAGAACATCTACTGAGAGACTGTCCACACCGACAACAGAATAGACAAAGAATTTACAGCATCCAGGAAGCTACCACCGTCAATGATGTGGCCAGGAGTGTGCCACAAATTTATGTAGCCTTGGATAATAACCAAGCTGACCACCAAGCTTCAGTGGTGGAAATATAAGATATGATTTCCAACCATCTAGTGTCTATTTTGATTGACCCTAGTTCAAATTTGAGTTATATAGCCCCTAAGGCTGTTGATAAGTGTAAACTATAGCCAAGAAAACCTACCAAGCCATGGTTGGTATAGTTAGCCACTAGCACGAAAAGAAGGGTAGCAGAGGTCATACCAACCTACCAATTAATGTTGGATGAATTCCCCACCCAAGCAACCGTTAACATATTACCCTTTGGATCGTATGATCTATTGATTGGTATGGACTGGCTAGCCGCCCATAAAGCCAGATTAGACTGTTACCATAAAAACTTAGAATGTGTAAGTAAAGAAGGGAAAAGGATAACCCTTCAAGGGATCCAAAAACCTGTCTCGGTGAGACAAATATCAGCTCTGCAAATGAGAAAGTATTGTCGAAAAGGATGTCCCCTATATGCAATACAGGTGTTGAAAACTATTGAAGATGACAAACCAAGCCTCGAAGACCACCCTACCCTGAGAGAATACAGAGATGTGTTTCTGGAAGAGGTACCGGGTCTACCTCCAAGAAGAGACATAGACTTCTCGATAGAACTTGCACCGGGAGTGGTGTTGGTGTCTAGGACACCCTACCGGATGAGCACACCTGAGTTAGTTGAACTCAAATTGAAATTAAGAGAAATGATGGATAAGGGCTATATCTGGCCCAACGTGTCTCCATGGGGAGCACTAGTCCTATTTGTGAAAAATAAGGACGATACCCTTATGCTGTGTATAGATTATAGACAACTCAATAAGGTAACCATAAAGAACAAGTACCCCTTTCCCAGGGTTGATGACCTGTTCGACCAATTCAGGGATGCCTCTATTTTCTCAAAGATTGACTTGAGGTCGAGATACCATCAAGTTTGAATTAAGGGTGAAGACATCCATAAAACTGCCTTCTGGACGAGGTATGGTCACTACGATTTTGTGGTAGTGCCATTTGGGTTAACCAATGCCCCTGCCACTTTCATGTGCTTGATGAACAATGTACTCAACAAATTCCTAGAAAAAATTGTGCTGGTTTTTATCGACGATATATTAATTTAATCCAAGAATATAGAAGAACATGAAGAGCATCTTAGGATTGTGCTACAAGTGCTAAGAGAACATCAACTCTATGCCAAATTCAACAAATGTGAATTCTTCCAGAAGCAAATACATTACTTAGGCCATGTTCTATCCGAAGAAGGAGTAGCGGTAGACCCTGACAAAATCAGGTATATCATGGAATGGCCTACCCTAAAGGATGTTTCGGATATCAGATCCTTTATGGGATTAGCAGGGTACTATAGGAGATTTATAAAAGGATTCTCCAAGATTGGTTGTCCAATCACTGCCCTCCATAAGAAGGGGACAAAATTCATGTGGACACAAAAATGTGAAGAAAGATTTCAGACCCTGAAACATCTACTGACCCATGCACCTGTGTTGAAGATTGCCAATCCCAAAGATGACTTCCTCATGTGCACAGATGCCTGTAAGGAAGGGCTCAGAGGCATCCTTATGCAAGGAGGAAGTGCGGTCTACTATGAATCCTAAAAATTGAATGAGCATGAAGTAAACAATGTGATCCATGATCTAGAGCTGGTTTCCATAGTGCACGCCTTGAAAATGTGGAGGCATTACCTCCTGGGAAGAAAATTTGTACTTATGATAGACCACTGTGGATTGCAATATTTTTTTGACCAACCAAAGCTCAATGCTAGACCAACTAGGTGGATGACCCTCCTTAGCGAGTTTGATTTTGAAATCAAACACATTAAAGGAAAGGAAAATAGGGTGGCCGATGCCCTTCGCAGAAGTATGAAAACAATTCACCTGGCTGCGATGAGTACCTGCGAGACGGATGTCAAAGAAAGAGTCAGGAATGCACAAGAGATAGACACATTCTTCCAAACCGTGACCTCATACCTACAACAAGAACCCATAGGGTTAAAGTATGGAGACTACCAGATGATGGAAGGAGGTCTTCTCACTTACCGAAGCAGATTGTATATCCCAGATTGTGACAACTTGAAGAGGTTCATACTGGATGAACTACATAAAAGACCCTATACTGGTCATCCAGGATACCAGAAGATGATCACGACCACTAGGAAACAATTCTATTGGCCTGGATTGAAGAAGGACATAGCCGAGTACCTAGCCAAATGCATAGAATGCCAACAGGTAAAAGCAGAACACCAACACCCAGCAGGATTATTACAACCTCTACCAATCCCATAATGGAAATGGGAAACCATCTCCATGGATTTCATCACTGGATTACCAACCTCAACCAAACATAATGATGCCATCATGGTAGTGGTGGATAAACTGAGCAAGTCCGCTCATTTTATCCCCGTCAAGTCAACTTGTAAGGTGACAGACATCACCAACGTATTCCTGAAGTAGATATTTAAACTCCATGGTATGCCGAAAGAGATCGTGTCTGACAGAGACATGAAATTCACTTCCAACTTTTGGAAATCACTAATGGTGGGTTTAGAGACCAAGTTTTTGTTTAGCACCTCCTATCACCCTCAAACCGACGGACAGACAGAAAGAGTTCTCTGAAAATGGGAGCTTGTGCCAAGTTGGCACCTCAGTATTGTGGACCCTTTGAAGTTCTAGATAGAGTGGGACCTGTAGCCTAGAGGCTAACACTTCCTCCCATAGTAAAAGCACATAATGTTTTCCATGTTTCATTATTGAAGAAGTATGTACATGATTCTAAACATATAATTGATTGGTCTGTGATCCAGGTGGAACCGGAGGGAGAATTCCTACCAGAACCCCAATGCATATTGGATAGAAAGGAAACCCTGCTCCGGAACCGAACCATTGCATAGGTCAAGGTGCAGTGGAGATATTTTGGCCCAGATGAGGCTGCATGGGAAATGTAAGATGCCATGAAACATGCATATCCAATTTTGTTTACCTTTGTACATACATGTCATAATGATAGATAGAACATTGAGGATGATGTTCCTTTAAGGGGGAGGGATTGTAACACCCTGTTACCCCCAGTCTGTAAAATAATTATGCTGGCCAAGAACTGTGGCAAACTCAAAGATGTGAATGTGTGATTTTGAATGGACCTTAGTATACAGGGTCAACGAATGTGGAAGGCACCTGGAATGGTGGTGTTAACTTCCACCGAAACCAATACCGTATTTGGTCTTCACTAGCCCGAAGAACCAAGAGTGGCTTGCTGGCCCCAAAATGAATTACTTGCTAGGATGGTAGGTGAAGAGGCTCCTCACGAGTTAATAAGGGATGGGGGTGATCCTCCCATCCGTGGAGGCCTCAGACCTGACCACCACAGGGAAATTCCTGCCACACGCAACCTCACTAGAAAATAAAAGGCAAGTAAAAGGTGTGGAAAGGGGGATGTGAGGGAGGGATCGCAGGAAGAGATCGAAAGAACTCTAGAAAAAAATATAGAGTGAGCGATATCAGAGAAGAAGGAGAGTAACCTTCATTCTCGATCGCTGAAGAACTGAGACAGAGAGTCTCAAGCATTGTGGTCTAGCTCGGGAGTGGCTAGTGGTAAATCCATTCAGAGTCGTTGAGCCTATGGTTGGGTGGAAACGAGCACCCCTCTTAGCAGTTGCATCACCTGGTGTTTTTCTGATAAGTGTTATATCTTGTATCTTGAATTTAAATATTCTGACATGTATGCTCATGGTTTGTGAAATTATGAATGATTTCTGTATAAGACTGTCTGTATGGTGTTTGATTAGAAATGGTGGCAGCATGATTATATTGGAAAGACCATATATGACTTACGTATATATTTGTATATATGTATATTTTGAATGAATTCAGTATTTGTTGGCAGCCATCTCGCTTTTTTATCCTATCTCTATAAGCTGCCTACACAAGTGTTATGGAACCCTTGATTGTCATCGCAAGTTTTTGAATAAAACAACACTATTATTTCGTGCATTTGCACACCTACCTTTGTTCTCGTTTTCACGACTGCAAGCGTGAAAACTTTGATTTCGAAGTCACTTTAAAATCGCCACTGGATTATTATGGTCACTCTTGTCTATGTGTTCATTACATTTCCAATTTAATTATAGTAGCACAGTTGGCAAGACACCAAAATCTTTAATCATTTGACATTCTTTTGTTGCTAATATGATTTCATTTTTATAAGATTGTGATGATATTATAATGACTGTCATTGAGTCCTTAATACATTGGTGGTTTGGTGTTCTATAGTCTTTCATCAATTTCCTTCGCACATTGGTTTCATGAAAACACTTTGACATTATGGATTAGGCCCTTGGTACAATCATTTCATACAACACATACTTGTTTTGATCGAACCCTTGGTGTTGATTTCAAAACATTGTTTTGATTTTAAAACTATGCAAATACTAATGCTTGCGCAAACACCCGAGTCGACTCATCATAGTTTTCAATGGTTGTTTTATTGACATTGCGATAGTGATTTGAATCACCATATGCGTCGTCGGTTGTACATTTGGATGTGACTATTTTGCATGGGTTGATCTAGCTCCACCACCCTCGCACACTCGGGCATTAATATCCCGGGTCACCTCTGTTGGTTTCGGGGAAGTTTGTGAGCTATCTAATCTTGCGTCTACCATGTCCAAACCCTTGCCCTTTCACTCGGCTCACTATGTACCTTTCCCTATGGCACCTGTGGTGTGAATAGAGCCTAATGGTAGCCAAACACTCTTGCTTTTCGACAATTCTCGTGAGGATTTGGAAAATAGTGGCTGGCTAGTGTTTATCCAGAGATTTGAGGGTTTTAACCTTTCGGTTTCCCAACAGTTCGCCCTTACCTTTGACAGATGCGGGGCTAAGGTTGGAGACATACAACTCGAGCTAAATGAGGAATTCATAAGTTCGGCTATAGGCTTACCAACCACAGGGCAAAGGTGGTTCAAAAACTCCAAAGTAGACGAGGTGCCGTGGTCTCTCCTATTCACATCAAGGAAGATTGTGAGTTGTGATAGAGGTATGCCTCTCACTACCCTCAAACCCAGGTGGCACGATATTTTGGAAATTGTTAAGCAGTTTTTGACCTGCGAAGGTCGTTATGGCTTGGTATTTCTGTATCATCTTCGGTTATTGATGAATTTTATAGGCAACCCTTTGAATATGCCGCATTATCTGTTAGGCGGTCTTTAAAAAATGTCCAAATGATATAAGTGTGAGAAGGCTGATAGTAGCCTTTTCCATCATTGCTTAATAAAACTCATTATCGTTCACCATTTGAGCCTTAGCGGTGACTGTTGGCAAGCCTTCCTATCAAGGAATGGCTTTGCCACTCTCAAGTCTGCTCAAGTCAACAAGGTTTTGGTTGCCAAAACTCTGGTTGGACTAGCCATGCCATTTCATATCCTTCTACCCCCTGTCAAACCCTCGAATTGCCTCAACCTTGACCTAACCGATACCATGGCCGACCCATGTGACAAGACTAAGACCACTAAGAATCCTGTGAGGAGGAAAGGTAAGGGTGATACTAGTATCAACAGTAAAGGGAAGAAAAATGCACGATGGATATCCAGATGTGCCAGGAACAAACCCAAGAAAAACATTGACCAAAAGCCAATAGTGCTGAGCGAGGACTCGGACTCTGAAATTGAACATTTCTTGACTGAATAATATCCCTATTCTCATGGCCTATGCTCTATGGAAACCTATGCCTATGTCTCCAACTTACCTCCGTGCCTCAAAAACAACCCTAACTACCCAGGAATTAAGCTTCACAATCAAACCCCTGGTAACTTGAAAGAACCCTCGCCTATGATGCCAAAGCCCGATCAATCACCGTGTGCTCAATGTAATGCCTGGCTTGAACATTATTACACCGACGTTCCCCTGTTGTAATCTAGGATCAAATCGTTAGAGGAACGAGTTATAGTGTTGTCAAAAGAGAGAGACAGGCTACAAGCTAACGAGAAGAAACAAAAAACCACCACCTCAATTGTCTTTAGAAACGTCGAGGCAACAACGACCTTTGTCAATTCCAAGCTATCATGATTGAATCATTTTCTTAATGCCCAGGTATGTATCTCAACATTGATTTTTTTTTATGAGTTGGTTTGAATTAATATAACCGATTGGGTTTTGTCTTCAATTAGCTCTTTTCGTTTTTAATAGATTCAAAACAATCCTGTTGACTTTGATTTTCCATAAATGATTCAGTTTCGTTTTAAATACATATTTTTGTTTGGATTATGATTGCATTCGACCTGTATAAAAGATTTGTTAGCTAGAATCGTGTAGCTATGTTTTGATTGATACGATTTTGCATAATGATTGTGTCGACCCCCGAGTTAGTTCGATTCGTTCCTGTTTGATTTGATTTTCAAACGATTGATGCGAGCCTTGAATTAACATGAGTTGGATTGGTATCAAAGGTAGATTTGATATGGCTTAGTTAGTTTGTATTCAAAAAATAATTCTGTTGAGTATATTGAATTCTTACCAGAGGTTTGCTTGATATTCGTTTTGGGTTTGTTTTGATTGAAATAGATTCAAACATGATTTCATTTGCTCTCAATTAGCATAGAATTTTTGGTTTAATGATTCACTTTGTTTTAAATTAGCAATTAAAGATTGTTTAATAGGTAGGATATATTTTTGTTAGTTTTGGTTTGATTTTAAAATGATTCTCTGTTCAAATTAGACCAGCTACAGAATCGCAAGATTCTGTAGCTAGTCTTAAAATTTGGATTTTTGTTAGTTTTACAAATAAAATGTCATCTAAACTTGTCTATTCTTGTCCACTTTCAGGTGCATATGAATTTCAATGACCAATTGGATATGATGTGGCAGTTTAGGAGATACTTTTGTGATATAGTTTTGTTATAGGTTGTTAGCTTTAGTCAGAAATAGGGACTTGGGAGATTGTTCCCAGATTTTTTGTAAACTGTTTTGATAATTCCCACAGGGATGTTTTACCCTGTGATCTTTAAATACTTGTTATTTTTTTGTAATGGACCCATCATCACTGTTGGGAGAACAAGACTATGGATTTATGATGATACAGACTGGGATGAAAGTTGATGTCTTGTAATAGCTTTAGCTTTCAATATATCAAACTTTTATTTCAAGTTTTCTTCATATCAGTTTGTAATCAATTATTGACTACTTTAGCTATCATGATTCATTGCAGGTTGATGTGATTTGGTTTATGCGTTGTCCATATCTGATCTCTCTTATTTTAAAGTACAACAATTACTTTGTTTCCATTTAAGGAATTAAAGGTTTACCTTCTTCGTTAAATGAATCATTTTGTACAAATTTTTGCACACATATTTATCTAATTGTGATGATTTGTAAATCATAAGATTGCTGTCAGTTTTATGTCTTGTTTGTCGTGTCATTTATATTCAAAGAGAACTGTTGTTTCTTGTTTACAATAATCTTGTAGAGAATTTGGTGTGGGATTCCTCCAATCGAACAACTGAACTGGATCCTTTACACAGGACAAATTGGAAAGCGTTATTACAGGTTAGTTTATTAGTGTTATTTGAGTAGTCTAGATAGATATATATAGTTCAGATTTATAGTTAGGATTATTATTTTAATTGTCCAACTTAGTTAGTTTTCATTTTATTTCTTTCTCATAAAATTATAAAATCAAAAAACAGTTTTGCTGTCAGAGGACATCTCACAAATGATTTTAGCATATTTTTTATGTAGAATCTGTAATCTGTAAATATTGTACATTTGTGACTAAGATCTAATTCTGTTGATAGTTGAACGTTTAATTTCATAGAATTATTATAGTATTAGACAATAAAGTGTATATATTTATATCATATTCGTTTATTAGTTTGTTTTAATTGTTGTTTTCATTTAGATTAGTTCCTTTAGTTAGTTTTATTTTGTTTTCCTAGGACTTAGATCGGCCAACGGAGCCGCTAAACCCGTCAGGGTGGATCATCCCAAACGGCTTGGGTTATTTAGACAACCCTGGACTGGATTCACTCTTCCAGTTGGCAAGCGTTCATTTTCTCCTGCCAACAAATGGCGCTAGAAGGAGGGCCTGAATTTTATTAATGGCACGAGGCAGTCGTAAGACTCCTCTACCACCTAACCGCTCACCTATAGTGACAAGAAGTCATTCAAATGACAACATTACCCCTCAAACAACAACCACATCAACTGACGATCTACGGATCATAGTCGAACCAGCAACCCCGAATCCTATAGGTGGTGACGTGAAATAGATTGTTCGCCAATCTCTTTTGAGAACACATAGTGCCTTCGCCTGTTTGAGGCAACCAAATCGACCTTTGGACCAACCTTTGGATTTATCTAATATTAGAGAACAACTTGGAGGCACTAACCTCACTTTAAACCCTACAGATCCAATCCTCACTCCTGCTACAGGAGGATTTGGAATACCACCCTCACCACCTCCATCATCTCCTTCTTCTTCTGGAGAAGGTAGTTCCCCTTCTCAGCCTTCCACACCGCCTACACCAATGGACAACCAGAACAATCTTGCCAGAACTTGGCTCGACCAGGATGCAGTAGCCATACTTGGGGCTCAACATCCCTTACCCAAACATCCGGAGAAGTGGCTTCCCAAGTTTGACCCTGACTCTAAATAGATCGCCGAAGATCACATTAAAAAGTTTATGTTAGCCATTAGACTCCACAATGTCGAGCATGAAGACGTAGTCTGTAGGTTGTTCCCCTACACTTTCTAGGGCAATGCCTCTACCTGGTATTTTTCCCAACAACCCCATACCATCGTGTCTTGGGAAAAGTTCGAATCCTGCTTTCTGGAAAATTTCGGAGACAATAAGTCTCCAGAAGTTCTAGTTATGGAACTTTCTAGCTTAAGAATGAACCCAAAAGAGAAAATTAAAGATTTTAATCAAAGATTCTTAACACTTAAGAACCGAATCCCTATGGATTCCATGCCTGCGGAGAATCTTATCATAGCATACTATACTAAAGCCTTGCCTCAAATTATAGCCATTTGGGTAAAATGATCAAAGAAAGCCACATTGTTAGAGGCCTTTGAAGAAGCCAACCAAATTGAAAAAGACATCCTTAGTTTAAAAGACACTACTAGCAACAAACCAGAGACTAGTTCATCTTCCAAAAAGAAGATCGAGATCCTCCCTAGACCTTCTCAAAACAAAGCTCAACCTGAAATCTCGGATTTAGAAAACTTAACGAAAGTCATTCAAAAACTGTCAAATCAAGTTTTAGATTTGAAAAGGACAGCCAAAGAAGCCTCTTCGAGCAAAGGACCCTACAAACCCCCGTTCAAGAAGCCTTTTCCCACCAACCGACCTAATCCAAATACCGAGGGCTTAAATCTAGAAATTCTGCAATTCGCCCTTCAAACAACTTTAGAAGCCCAGGATAACTTGATAGCTCCCGACATTCCTGAGGAGGTTGTTGAACAAGAGACAATTCAAGAAGAAGAATCTTCTCCGAATATTTTTGGACACTTCTTGAATAGTATTTTTCAAGCTAACTTCAAGACAGTACATCCCTACAATACTATGAGTAAGACAACAAACAAACCTTCTTCCGAAAACACTACGACTTTTCCCCCAAAGCAGTCTAAACCAGCTGAGACTAAACAGAGTCATGTAAACCCCAAATTAGATTATTATTTAGTTGAAGATCTTAAAAAGTTAAGGGCTAACATTTCTGTTTATGAGTTATTAAAATTTCCATTTCTGCTACAAAAAATGTTATAGAACATCGTAGAGAATAGAAAAAATGGTAATTTAAACAAGGTTGTTCACAACAAAGTGCCTCAGAAGACTTCCACTAAGAATAATCCTGATCCTCATGATAAAGGAAGCCTTCCTGTAAATAATGTAAATAATGTAGACAAGTTAGCTTTAGAGACTGTGAGTAAAAAGACACAAGCTTCCACACTTAGTACTCGCAGAAAAGTACCTCCATTTTTGTTAACTTTCGAAATATTTAATAGAAACATGCACAATTGTATGGTAGACTCAGGAGCATCCTCCAATGTGATGCCATGGTCTATGTGTCAGAAGATTAATGCTGAAGTTGAACCATCCACTTTAAAAATTATACAGCTTGATCGAACTAGTGTTAAGGTTATAGGCGAATTAAGAAATGTGCTTATAAGATTATCTTCTAACCCCAAAGTCCATCAAGTCATTGATATTATTGTTGTGGATATTACAGAAGTGTATGGTCTATTTTTAAGCAGGGATTGGTCAGAGAAACTACATGGCTATTTCGCGACAGATTGGTCTCACCTGTGGCTGCCCGAGAATGGCAAGCCCAACAAGATCAAAGTAAATCATGAATGTTACCTTAAGTTCACAGTCACAGATTTGAATGATCCCAACGGACCATTTACACCTTCTGTTGATTCACCCAAAATACAAGGGATGGATACCTTTTTCGGAAATTTCATCGTCGAGACTTCAGCTGACATTAACCCAGAACAACAGTCCGAGATTGTAGCATATGTGTAGCCAGTAGCTACTACACAATGGTCTCAGGCACCCGATAAAAATCAAATTTGGTCTCTTTATTTTGACGGGTCAAAGTCCAAAGAAGGAGCAAGTGTAGGCTGTGTTATTATTGATCCGACAGGTAACAAAACCTTGATTGCATGTAGGTTAGAATTTGAATGTACTAATAACACAACAAAATATGAGGCTTTACTGCAGGGCCTCAGAAAAGCTTTAGACATGAACTTTCAAAACTTGACTGTCTTTGGTGATTCCAAAATCATGGTTAGGCAGGTAAGAGATTCTATCCACTGTCTATCTCCACATCTTAAAAGCTACCAATCAGAGGTATGGAATTTAATGAATAATTTTTCTGCTTTCAATATAAATTCTATTCCTAGATTGAATAATTCTGAAGCTGATCTATTAGCTAACGTAGCTTCCAAACTCTTTCCTGCAGAAGGCTTGTCCCCAAATGTTTTCTCCATCGAACTGTTGTTCAGGCCATCCGTTCCCAACAACATCATGAACAGGAGAGTCTTTGACAACGATCAACAGATCATTAGCTTCCTGCATATGGAAGAAACCTTCCAAGGCACGGTGATCAATGAATGCACTCACGACGACAATCTGCACGATTTCATGGTAAGACCAGATCTGAGAACTCCTAAATCTTCATCGGACATGGTAAATTCGATTCCTAAATCTGTAGTTAGATTAGAGAAGTTTTACGATCTTCAAGATAAATTCAAAAAATCGGTCAACTGTAAAACCAATAGTTCCTTGTTATTGTATGAAAAAGTCAACTTAGGAACTAATGACAATCCACAGTGCATTAATTTAGGGTTAGGGTGTTCTGAACAAAAAAAATCCGCATTTATTAAATTGTTTAAAGAATTTAAAGATGTTTTTGCGTGGACATATGATGACCTTAAAACTTTCGACCCTAATATCATACAACACATCATTCCTATGAAACCCCAAACCTTACCCTTTCAACAAAAATTAAGAAAAATGCACCCTAAAGTCGAACCGACTGTTAAAAAAGAATTGAATAAACTCCTAAATGCTAAGATAATTTTCCTAGTTAGGCACACTCAATGGGTTTCTAACCTTGTCCCTGTCCGAAAGAAAAGTGGTGAAATCTGACTTTGTGTCGATTTTCGAAACCTTAATAGAGCGTCTAATAAAGACAACTATCTTGTCCCACCCATGGAACACATCCTTCAACAGGTATCTGATTCTGAGAGGCTATCTTTATTGGATGGCTTCTCAGGGTACAACCAAGTCCCGATGTCTCCTCTAGACCAACTTAAAAATACCTTTCGCACCCCATGGGGCACCTATGCTTACAGGAAAATGCCCTTTAGATTGATTAATGTCGGTGCCACTTTCCAGAGAGCGATGGACATCTCTTTTTGAGGCTTAATCAATAAATCCATTGTAGTTTACTTAGATGATGTCACTATATTTTTCAAAAACAAAACCGATCATCTAGCTCATTTAAGAGTCGTTCTACAACAATGTCATAAATACAACATTTCCTTAAATCCTAAAAAATCCATCTTCGCAATAGAACAAGGTAAACTCTTAGGATTCATTGTGTCAAGAAAAGGGATGATTATCGACCCTGAAAGGACACAAGTCATCTCGAAACTTCCTCATCCCTCCTCCAAAAAGTCTATGCAGTCTTTCTTAGGCCAGATAAACTTTTTCAAGAGATTCATCCCCAGTTTCTCTGAAATGGTCAGACCTTTACAAAATTTAATTAAGAAAGACGCACAATATCATTGGGGACCCTTAGAGAATCAAGCTTTTAATTCAATAAAAAAGGCCATAATAGACGCTCCCTCTCTTATGAGCCCCGACTTTTCGCAAGACTTCATGCTTTACACTTTTGCTTCTGACCGCTCCTACGCTGTTGTCCTAACTCAAA
Organism: Picea engelmannii; assembly: GCA_009831015.1. Classification (NCBI taxonomy): domain Eukaryota; kingdom Viridiplantae; phylum Streptophyta; class Pinopsida; order Pinales; family Pinaceae; genus Picea; species Picea engelmannii. Next base: position 55,194 of record ML807110.1, read on the forward strand.
AGAACCTTGAAAACAATGAAGTACCCATTGCCTTTATGAGATCTACTTTCAAAGGCACGGAACTTAATTACCTAGTGGTAGATCAACAAGCCTATGTTGTTTTTAAATAAGTCAAGCACTTCTGGTCTTATCTTTTGAAATCTAGGACGAAAATTATTGTCCCTTACCTAGTCGTCAGAAACCTGTTAGTGCAGAAAGAGCTAGGCGAAAAGAGGGAAAACTGGGTTACCTCCTTGCAGGAGTATGACATAGAAATCACCCCAGCTCAAATAGTGAGAGGCCAAGGGTTATGCAAGTTAGTGGTTGATTCAGCAGCAGGAAAACACATTCAAAATGCAATCTGTTGTGCACAAAACTCTGTCAGTCTGTGGTATGATGATATAAAATTCTGTCTTGAACATGGGTCAGCCCCCCATTACCTGGATCCCACTAAAAGAAGAGCGTTAAGATTAAAATCTTCCTCATTTCATTTGGTTAATGGTATTTTGTTTCGTCAAAATTTTGATGGTGTATTAATGCGTTGTCTTGAGAAAGACGAGGCAGAAAACGTTTTACTAGAGTTGTATGCAGGAGAAGCTGGTGGAAATTTTGGTGGTGAAACCACTGCCCATAAAGTCTTGAGAGATGGTTATTACTGGCCCATACTTTTTAGAGATGCCCATGCCTTGTGCCGCAAGTGTATTATTTGTCACAAAGCATCAGGGCGGTTACATAAACCAACCTTTCCTTTGCAGCCCGTTTCAGTAGACTCCCCTTTTCAGCAGTGGGGCCTTGATATTATAGGTCCAATCAATCCGCCATCCTCACAGAAGCATAAGTTTATCATAACAGCCACAGATTATTTCACTAGGTGGTCTGAAGCTGTTGCATTAAGAACTGTCAATACCAGTCAGGTAATCGCCTTTCTAAATTCAAATATTATTACTCGTTTTGGTATCCCTGACTGTTTAGTATTCGATAACACTTCTTATTTTTCTTCTCTTGAGATGAGCGAATTCGCTCTAGAAAAAGGAATTAAATTGAAGTATTCTACTAGCTACTACCCACAGGGCAATGGATTGGCAGAATCAACGAATAAGAATCTAATTAAAATCATCAAGAGGATGGTATCTGAGAATTGCAAAAACTGGCACAATGCATTGTTAAACGCAATCTAGGTTGATAGGGTAACACCAAAGACTGTTGTAGGAAACTCTCCATTTTTTCTCGTCTATGACAGAGAAGCAATTCTGCCACCACACATTCTTCTCCCCTCACTACAGTTATTGTAGAAAATACAAGAAGAAGATTGTCCCCCTTTGGAAAACTGAATTAATGCTTTAATGAAACTAGAAGAGGTAAGAGCTCAAGCTAAATGTAAGTTAGATCAGCATCAACTAATGGTCAAAAGTTGGTTTGATGCCAACTCTGCCTCTGATAGGAACTTCGAAGTAGGTGACCTTGTCTTGAAATGGGACAAACCACATGAGGGAAAGGGAGAGCACACGAAATTTAAAAACTTATGGCTTGGATCATTTTTGATTGTTGAGAAATTGGGTCCCAACTCTTTCTGTTTACAGAACCTAGAGGGACAGCCTGACACCTATCCGGTGAATGGCCAAGCTCTAAAAAGATATTTCGCTTGATGACAACCCTTTGTATACTATGTAAATATTTTGCTTTTTTTTCTTTTCTTTTACTGTTTTGATTTTGATTTTCCCCCTTGTACTTATCAATTTTTATTTTTGGAAATACACATACCTGCATTTTGAACTGTTCAGACAAAGAAAACATAAAATTCTTTCACTGAAATGACTGCTGAAAAATTGTCTAAACATCAATTATATACTTCGGAAATTTACATCTGTGTTGGCAAAAAACTGTTGTTTGAAAGAAGTTAACTGATTTCGATCTGTGAGTAAATCTTGTCACACGATCATCTATTATCTTTTTACGGTGTCCCTGTTCCTTAAGGGAATAACTTGAAAGATGTCTCCCTGCCTTAGAAGGTTGGTTTTGTAAACAAACCATCTTTGGATCTTAATGAAGGATAGTCCTAAAAAATTCTGTTGAGGTCTGTAAAAATATGTCAAAATAAAATAATTTTCAGCGTCACCCCGCTCAATCATATATCTTTAAAAAACAAAATAAATCATTAAAAGAGCTGTGGGAAGTGCTTTTAAACCTGTCGAGATGATGAACAGGTCTGATGGTAGCGGGTAAATGCATGCATGACGCCAAGACAACTTTGTTGGGGTACTGAACAGGCCTGCTGGTAGTGAAGCAATGTCGGGTATATGAAAATTTGCAAATATAAGATAACTTGACCTTAAAATGTCCTTTACTCTGATCTGGAACTTCTTGGCAAGATACAGATATCAGAGTATGTTAAATGGAAACCCTGTCGAGGCTATGGACGACTGCTGGCAGCAGTGGCTCTGTCAACAGTATTGGGGATTTTATCTTTAATATCGTGGCTCACTTGTCTTAAGACTGTTATCAGTTTTGATCCTTTAAACACTGCTGGAATATTTGATTAATGATGATGTTTAAATGATTTTCTGGTTGTTATTGTTGAGTTAGAATTTTTCTCATTATAATAATTTGAATTTGTTCTTTTGGCAGAGATAACTGCTTCTACTAGTGTGTCGCCATTGTTGGCAGCCATATCTCTTTTTTATCCTATCTCTATAAGCTACCTACACAAGCGTGAGAAGGCTGATAGCAGCCTTTTCCATCATTTCTTAATCAAACTCATTATCGTTCACCATTTGAGCCTTAGTGGTGACTGTTGGCAAGCCTTCCTATCAAGGAATGGCTTTGCCACTCCCAAGTCTGCTCAAGTTGATAAGGTTGTGGTTGCCGAAACTCTGGTTGGACCAGCCGTGCCATTTCATATCCTTCTACCCCCTGTCAAACCCTCGAATTGCCTCGACCTTGACCTACCCGATACCATGGCCGACCCGTGTGACAAGACTAAGACCGCTAAGAAGCCTGTGAGGAGGAAAGGTAAGGGTGATACTGGTGTCAACAGTAAAGGGAAGAAAAATGCATGATGGATATCCAGATGTGCTAGGAACAAACCCAAGCAAAACATTGACCAAAATCCAATAGTGTTGAGTGAGGACTCAGACTCCAAAATTGAACGTTTCTTGACTGAAGATATCCCTATTCTCATGGCCTATGCTCTATGGAAACCTATGACTATGTCTCCAACTTAATTCTGTGCCTCAAAAACGACCCTAACTACCCAGGAATTAAGCTTCACAATCAAACCCCTGGTAACTTGAAAGAACCCTTGCCTATGATGCCAAAACCCGATCAATCACCATGTGCTCAATGTAATGCCTGGCTTGAACATTATTACACCGACATTCCCCTGTTGCAATCTAGGATCAAATCGTTAGAGGAACGAGTTACAGTGCTGTCAAAAGAGAGAGACATGCTACAAGCCAACGAGAAGAAACAAAAAACCACCGGCTCAATTGTCTTTAGAAACGTTGAGGCAACAATGGCCTTTGTCAATTCCAAGCTATCATGATCGAATCGTTTTCTTAATGCCTAGGTATGTATCTCAACATTGATTTTGTTTTATGAGTTGGTTTGAATTAATATAACCGATTGGGTTTTGTCTTCAATTAGCTCTTTTTGTTTTTAATAGATTCAAAACAATCCTGTTGACTTCGATTTTCCATAAACGATTCTGTTTCGTTTTGAATAAATATTTTCGTTTGGATTATGATTGCATTCAACCTGTATAAAATATTTGTTATCTAGAATCGTGTAGCTATGTTTTGATTGATATGATTTTGCATAACGATTGTGTCGACCCCTGAGTTAGTTCGATTCATTCCTGTTTGATTTGATTTGCAAATGATTGCTGCGTGCCTTGAATTAGCATGAGTTGGATTGGTATCAAAGGTAGATTTGATACGGCTCTGTTAGTTTGTATTCAAAAAATAATTCTGTTGAGTATATTGAATTCTTACCATAGGTTTGCTTGATATTCATTTTGGGTTTGTTTTGATTGAAATAGATTCAAACATGATTTCGTTTGCTCTCAATTAGCATAGAAGTTTTGGTTTAATGATTCGCTTTGTTTTAAATTAGCAATTAAAGATTGTTTAATAGGTAGGATATATTTTTGTTAGTTTTGGTTTGATTTTAAAACGATTCTGTGTTCAAATTAGACCAACTACAGAATCACAAGATTTTGTAGCTAGTCTTAAAATTTAGATTTTTGTTAGTTTTACAAATACAATGTCATCTAAACTTGTCTATTCTTGTCCACTTTCAGGTGCATATGAATTTCAATGACCAATTGGATATGCTGTGGCAGTTTACGAGATAATTTTGTGATATAGTTTTCTTATAGGTTGTTAGCTTTAGTCAGAAATAGGGACTTGGGAGATTGTTCCTAGATTTTTTGTAAACTGTTTTGATAATTCCCATAGGGATGTTTTACCCTGTGATCTTTAAATACTTGCTATTTTTTTGTAATGAACCCATCATCACTGTTGGGAGAACAAGACTGTGGATTTATGATGATACAAATTGGGATGAAAGTTGATGTCTTGTAACAACTTTAGCTTTCAATATATCAAACTTTTATTTCAATTTTTCTTCATATCAGTTTGCAATCAATTATCGACTACTTTAGCTATCATGATTCATTGCAGGTTGATGTGATTTGGTTTATGCGTTGTCCATATCCAATCTCTCTTATTTTAAATTACACCAATTACTTTGTTTCCATTTAAGGAATTAAAGGTTTACCTTCTTCATTAAATGAATCATTTTGTACAAATTTTTGCACACAGATTTATCTAATTGTGATGATTTGTAAATCATAAGATTGCTGTCAGTTTTATGTCTTGTTTGTCCTGTCATTTATATTCAAAGAGCACTGTTGTTTCTTGTTTACAAGAAGCCTGCAGAGAATCTGGTGCGGGTTTCCTCCCATCGAACAACTGAACTTGATCCTTTACACAGGACAAATTGGAAAGCGTTATTACAGGTTAGTTTATTAGTGTTATTTGAGTAGTCTAGATAGATATATATAGTTCAGATTTATAGTTAGGATTATTATTTTAATTGCCTACCTTAGTTAGTTTTCATTTTATTTCTTTCTCATAAAATTATAAAATCAAAAAACAGTTTTGCTGTCACAGGACAACTCACAAATGATTTTAGCAGGTTTTTCATGTAGAATCTGTAATCTGTAAATATTGTACATTTGTGACTAAGATCTAATTCTGTTGATAGTTGAACGTTTAAGTTCATAGAATTATTATAGTATTAGACAATAAATTTTATATATTTATTTCAGATTCGTTTATTAGTTTGTTTTAATTGTTGCTTTCATTTAGATTAGTTCCTTTAGTTAGTTTTATTTCATTTTCCTAGGACTTAGATCGGCCAATGGAGCTGCTAAACCCATCAGGGTGGATCATCCCAAATGGCTTGGGTTATTTAGACAACCCCGGACCAGATTCACTCTTCCAGTTGGCGAGCGTTCATTTTCGCCCGCCAACAGTATTCAAGCTTGTTCTCGATAAATCTATTCCCTTATTTTATTTCAATTAATGGCTTGGATAGATCTTCCCAGAAGGAACCCTTTTGAGACCACTCTCTTACCTTCTAGAAGACCTTCCAGTCTGGTCTTCAAAACCTGGTGTAAATTGCCTGAGGACCCGAAGGAGTATGTTATAGTTTAAGCCTTAAAATCTCACATGAGGGAGAATGGTCGTCGTAGACCTCAACATTTCGGCATTTCAGTACACGAAATACCCAAGGGCGAGTTCCCTTGCACTCGCAAGTCCCGAAACCTTGACTTGTGAAATCCCGAAATATTAGCGTGGGGGTAAATTAAGAGTTTTTCGGAGTTTCAACACTCGGAGTATCTAGATGTGAGTTCTCTTGTACTCGCAAGTCCCAAAACCCCGACCTGTGAAATCCCGAAATGACAGCGTATGGATGAGTTAGGACCTTTTGGTGGTTCAATACCCAGGATACCCTCCCTCTTGCTAAATGCACGAATGAGATCCTTTCGAAGGATCTAAGGTCTATTACAATTGTTAAATTGAATGAAGGAATGCAGGCATTAATGCCTTGACCCCTTTTTAACCTTCGTGAGTAGCGAAGAAATCGAGACCATTGATCCCAAGACCCATGGGAGTACCTGGACCGTCCAGCTGTAGAGTACACGTGGTGGCCGGTAAGCATTTCGACTTTTCGGCACCCGGGAGATCAGAGGGTAAGAACCCTTGTCCTCATGACTCGTGAAATCTCGACATATGAAATCTCGAAATGCTAGCGTGTGGGTAAGTTATGAGTTTTTGGAGTTTCGACACCCGGGGAAGCTAAGTGCGAGTTCTCCTATACTCGCAAGACCCAAAATCCCGATTAGCAAAACCCTGAAATGAACTGGCATGGATGAGTTGTGATGTTTCGACGTTTTGATACCCAGTACATCTAAGGGTAAATTCCCTTGTACTCGCAAGACCCAAAATCCCGATTAGTAAAACCCCAAAATGAACTGGCATGGATGAGTTGTGATGTTTCAGCGTTTTGGTACCCAGGACACCTAAGGGTAAATTCCCTTGTACTCACCAGTCCTGAAATCCCGATTAGCGAAACCCCGAAATGGTCTAATGAGGATTTGAGTCCCGATATTTTGGTGTTTTGGCATACGGAATATCCAAGGGCGAGATCTCTTGTACTCGCAAGTCCCGAAATCCCAACTTGCGATATCCCGAAAGATAGAGTGGGGAAAACATTATCATATTTTGGAGTTTTGGCTCCCAGGAAACCCAGGTGCGAGACCTCCTGTCATCACACATCTCGAAATCCCGATGGAGGAAACCCCGAAATAGTGAAGCATGTTAGATTTTGGTGTTTCGGAGTTTCGGCTCCCGGGAAACCCAGGTGTGAGACCTCCTGTCGTCTCACATCCTGAAATCGCGATGGAGGAAAATCTGAAATAGTCAAGCATGTTAGAGTTTGGTGTTTTGGAGTTTTGGCTCCCGGGAAACCTAGGTGCGAGACCTCCTGTCATCGCACATCCCAAAATCCCGATGGAGTAAACCCTGAAAGGTGGAGTGACATGTTTTAATCCGAGGCATTTTTAGTTATGAAAAACTATTGGTCCCCTTTGGATTTCGACACTTCGAGAGACAAGAGAGTAGGGGAACACAAATGCATTGCAATTTCCCAAATAGCGAAAGTCGGAAGTACCTCTCCAGTAATGCCTGTGGTCATAACCACTGATCATATGAGTGTGTGGTTAAGGGATAGCAGGGTTTGTATCAAGCCCCATAGGAAATTGGGGAAGTCTGTTCCTCAGAGATCATAAGAAAATGGCTGATTTTTTTTTATTCCATAGTAGGTGTGTTACACTCACCCTAGGTAGAGGCAGGGGGGGTTGTAGGACTTAGGTGTCTACAACCATGTTGGGACACAGATCTGTGATTACAATACTTAACAAGGAACTTAGCCAAAAATATGCATTAAGTTATGATTCTCATTCTCATCGCAGATTAACCCTTATAATAGATCAGTGCATAAACAACTAAGATCAATCCCTTAAAACCTCTTAGCACATAGCATTAGATCAGATCTAGTATTCATTTACACCATTAAGCACTAAGCTACAACATCAGATACATTCATTATACATAACAACAACAACACTAAGAAAATAACCACATAAACAACATCGCACAAAGCACATCAAGACACAAGATATACATGGTTCACCCCAATGTGGGGCTACGTCCACCAACTTCTTCTTCTTCTTTATTAGTCTTCAAGCTCCTTACACTCATCTGCTTCTGTGCACAAAGCCACAAATCCAAATACGCAATCGACAGGTGATCCGCGCATAGCGCACTAGATCCACCTTCCCCAAAATCAGGTCAAGGCACAGAGCCAACTCCTTAATAGCACAAAGACTTACTTTACACAACCATATTGCACAAAGAAACTTCCAATCTCTTGCACTAAGCCAAAAATATTGTGCACATATCTAACACTACTTCTTACATCGCTTAGCTAATTCTTATTTTTAAATTTACAAAAAGGCCTAAACATGGGTAAACCCATGGGTTGACATCCCATAACTTGTTACATAAACCCTAAAACCCTTTGCTTGGTCCACAAGCTTACAAAACAAGCGAGATCCCACGATATTCGCTCCGCCTGGGTGCTCCATCTTCAACCAGCCTATCGAAGTCCCAAAAGTGGTGCAACATGACCAATGTTTCCTCAAAACTTGGTCAAGGGCCAACAAGCCCCCAACACTCACCTATGACTCGTTTCGAGTCACTCATATCTGGGAAACACTACTTCAAAGGCCTCGAGCTTAGCTCGAGATACCTCGACTTGCTTCTTCGCTAGAGCTTTCTGGTTGACGAACTCCTGAATCAATTGCTCTATAACAGAACCTTCTAGGCATTGTTCCACTATCGTAACCACTTGTTCCAGCTACGAGCCTTGTCCTTCAATCTCTTCAAAAAGAGTACATGCTTTGTCTTGCACTGCCTGGAGTCTCTATGTAACCTCCATGACTTTGCTTTGGATGGAAGTAACCTGTTGCTGGATTGTGCATTTTTCTTGTGATCTTTTCATCCTCTCGACTATAGTGAGCATCTTCATCTACGCCTGGATGATGGATTCCTGTTTTTGTGCCTCCTGGAGTTGTGCTTCCAGTTTCCTTAGCTCCGGGTCTTCTGTGAGGCGGTCATAGGTATGCGCACTATGGTCACTCAATTGCTTACATTCTAAGGTGAGTGCGTTGATCCTTCCAACTGTGCTCTTGATGATTTCTTCCCTTTGATCGTGCACTTATTGCAGAGTGCTCGACACTTCTTTAAGTTCTAACTCCATTAATATTGCTTGAAGCTGTTGAATGACCTCAGCAAGCTTCCCTACTTGTATCTCGGCTGAATTTTCTTTCACCTGTGCCAAGCCTGACACAGAGCGAAGTGATTTAGTCACTGATTCTTTAACCATAGTTGGTATTTTTCTTTCTGGATCTTTTCTTTGTCCTCCTCGAACATTTCCCTAATTTCATCTTTCTCCTTCTTCTCAACTCAAAGTTGCTCTAAGACCTCCTCCTTCTCTCGCTTCAAGGCTTCCATAGCTTGTTGATTTTCTTCTTGGACTCGACGAAGTCGAGCCTCTATTGCATATGCTAACCTTCGTAATTGGGTGGGCTCATCCCCCTATTCTTCACTTTTCGATGAAGAAGGCGCAGTAGGTACTGCGTGGCTTGAATGGATGGCTTATTGTATCTCTTTCAACTCTTTCTCGATTCTTTCATACAACATTTCCTTCTTCACTCAATGTATTTTCATTATATCCTCTGAAGCATCGTCCACGGTTGCAATGATGAGATCTACATCATCCATCGTGAGCACATTCTTCAACTGAGGCTTATTGGCTCGGGTCTTCTTTCTTGCTGAGGGTTTCTACGGAGAAACCTTCCTTTTCTTCGATGTTTCAACTTCAGTAGGGGGGTCCTTCGGTGGTGTAACTTCACCTTTGTCTTGATTTTCTCCTTCTTCCCATCCTTTTTCTTGGTTCACTTCATCTCCTATTCCTCTTGCGGGTTGTTAGGGTCCTATAATTATAGACGAGTCGATACTTCGACTGTTATTTTGGCATCTCTCCTGGTGACGAAGCATAGCTCAGGTGATTCCGTTTCCTCCCTCCACTCTTGTCGCTCAATCCTCCATCACCTTGCTGCATCCTTCATCCGCTGCATCCTCTCCCCCTTGTCTTTCGTCAGCCTCCATTATCCCGCCTTCCATCCCTGCACAAATGGACTTAGGATGACCAATTTTTTTTAATAAAGATTAGTCTAGGTTAAATTTGATTAATAAGTGACTATTTAATAATTGATTAATTATTAATTAATTGTTAATTAATTAATTATTAAGTTAGTTAAGAAACTAGGTTAGCAGTTAGTTAGTAAACTAAGATTAGTTTAATTAAATAAAACTATTAACTAATTATAAAAAAGTAAATAACATTTAAAAACATTATAAAAACATTAAAAAGTAAAAAGTATTTAAAATAAAAAAGGAATATAATATCAAAAATGAAAAAGAAATAAAACAAATTAAAAACAAAAAAAATATAATATAATAAAAACAAAACATTAAATAATAAAACATAAAACAAAAAAATAAAAATTTAAATTTAAAAACACATTAAACTAAGTCCTAAGCCTATCCACTACCCCTATGTACCCCCTCACTCACCTCTCCCTACCCCACGTCCCATCCCCCTACGTACTATCCCACCCCCACCTACCCCACTCACTCCCCATCCTCC
>ML807110.1:70911-91773 GCA_009831015.1 Picea engelmannii
TCTCATTACCTAGCCTAATATCATTTTCAAACAAAGCTACATCATACAGAGAGATCCCTCTCTGAGTCTTGGAGGGCTAGATCCAGGACTCGAAGCGGTTCTGATGTTGCCTCTGGGATTGCCTTTCAGCCTTGGGCAAATTACAGAGCGCTAACACGGGTGAATCATGCCTACTTTCCTTTGAGGCGTTGTCCTCCTCATTAGTTCCTATGTTTTGCACTTCCTCCTTTTTCTTCTTTTTCTTCACACTATTTTGTCCATCATGTTCGAACCGAGTGACCAAGGGACTTCTAATGATGTCGGGGTTGGAGAGTTCTACATCCTCAACTGGTACAAGGAACTCTGTTTTCCATTCTTGGTGATATCTTCCATGTCTTCGTCAGTTAGCTTATAATAGGACTGCAATTCCTCCTTAATTTCATCCCCGCGTGGAGTGATGTACATAAAGTGTCTATCCGCACAGAACTTCACTAGCGGTTTGTAGTGGTGTAGTGTATTTGGGGTCATTCATGGAAATGCCTCAATGGCACGCTTTAGCTGCTGGTAATAAGCATGGAAGACAATGTTCGACTTTGACTACTTTGACATGTCGTTTGTATACCACAAGGTGGAGAACCTTGCGGCCAACAGCTCTTATGGCTCAAATTTTGGAAATGTCGTTCTTTTCATCATTTGCCAAGCGAAAAACGTGATTAAAACCAATAACCAACTGAAATGGAACTCGTAGCCCTGATCCTGCGCTTCATGGTAGTCCTTCTCGAGCTTGTTGATGAGGTAACTCACCCAGTTCATTTGCATTCCTTCTAAGAACTTCCCTGCAAGGTCTACTACGAATCCTGTGACTTGTGTTGGATAGTTCTTTATGACGAGCTTACCAACTATAAGATGACAAGCTAGGTGCACTATGCTATCCTGGATGGAGGATACCTTGTAGCCTCACTTTCCCTTTTCGACATCTCCATAGTCTTCCTTTATGCGTTGTGCCATGGAGCGATCCAAAGTCTTCTCTGGGTAGAACTGTTGAGGGTCCGGTCCCTACATACTTAGTCCTATGATGAGGTGGATTAGTTCTAGATCCACAGTGAAGCACTTTTCAAGCCAAAGATACCCTCCATGGTAACACGATAGGAGGAGTTTAACACAAGCATTAACCTCCTGATGTCGACCGAAGTGAGGGATCTTCATCACGTTCAGGATCATCAACTGTGTGAGCTCCTTAATCCACGTCTAGGAGACTATGCATGACTTCTTCTTCTTCCCAGTCATTCTCATAAAATACCTATGCAATGCAAGCATCGCGTAGTTTTTCCTATCTCCGAGTTTAAAATCATTGTTCTTCAGAGCTAGGATGTGTCCTAACTAGGGTCCAACTACGCGTATCCCCTTCGGGATGTATGAGGTGATCAACATGTACTCAAATTCACATGGGATACTGTCGTGGTTCACTGCGCCAACCAAAGGTGGTATATACTCTGGCAAGACCGATGGGATCCGCTTCGCGTTAGCCAGATTGTCGCGATGTTTGTTTCTCTTCTCAGCAGTGCGACCAGAATGTCATCCAGTCGATGGGGATTCTTGCAATATGCCAGTTGAAGATACCTGTATTCATACAGACATGATTCTCTCAGCCATGAGGTCTACAAGAATCTCCTCCACAAACTTCTCTAATGCGCTTGTTTTGCCTGACATTCACACTTGTAACAAAATAAACTGGGTAGGTGAATAAACAAGCGAGGTAATCAAACTGATGGAGAGGTGTAGAAATCACAGCGTGATAAAATGGGTTCTATGTTAGCTCGGATATCACGGTTTGAAAAAAATGGTCTCGGCGCAACGTCGGATGGGTTAAATAAGCAAGTGTCGTAATGGATTCCTCCAATGGGTAGGAATGCCTCAATCAATACGAATCAATCTGTTATGGCACAGTCTCAACGGTCCAATGGTGGTCTTTCCAGCAATAACTATGTTTCTAGCCGTTTTGGAGCGTCATTCTAATGGTCGGGGCATCTCCAACGGTCATATAGCTTCGTTGTGGTGAAGTCCCATTCTGCATGGTTCTATTATTCTGACGAGGTTCAAGTTCTACAGATCTTCCTCCTGCAAAGTATTTTTTGGAACTTCCCATAGTTTTTCTAACTTGGCTTTCTTCTTACTGAGCTTCCTCGCCTTCTTTCCTGTGATCCGAGTCCCTAGATTCCTCTTCCCATTCTTATTCTTATATTTTCTTAGCATAGTGACTTGGCGCTGTTGATGTTCTATCAAAGGGTTTGAAGGTAACATCTCTTCTCTCATTAACTCCATGGTAGGTATTCTTCTTTATTTCATGGGTAGGTTCTTCAAGTCTTCTTGCATTCTTTCAACTTCGATAGCTAGTTGTCTTGCCCTTTGTTGCTTCGACTTATCCTCTTGTTCTTCTATTAATTGCTATATTCTTTTGGTTATGAGGTCCCTTAATTAGTTCTTTTTTTGTTCTGTGGCTTCCTCCTCTGCTTTCCTTTTGATATGATCTTTTTCAATCCAAGTCTTTCCTAATAAAATTGGGAAAGGTGTGTTGTTCTCAACAAACCTAATAACTTCAAAGTCCTCTTATGTTGACGTTTCATGATAAATCATAGGTATATTAGTAACTCTTCCACATATGGTTATCATCTTTCCTTTAAACAAGCCTATCTTTCTCAATGAAGGTATCATAGCAGGCTTTCCCAAAATTTCCCAAGTACTTTCTGGCATAATGTTCACATGTGTTTCTTCATCTAGTACACAGTCTATGTCGAAGTCTTCTATTCTTGTAACTATGTGTTGTTTTTATTTTAGGATCTCTGGTAAACTAATGTCTCTGTGATCATCCATTACTTCTTTTAACATAGTTTGAGTTTTCTTTGATTCTTTCCCTTTTTGATTCTTTAACATATCCTTAGTCTCTTGACCTTCTTTATAGTTTTCTTGTCTCATGTCCATCTTTTCGACTTTAGCAATCATTCTTGGGAAATCCTCAACCTCATGACCAATAGCTTTACAACAAAGACAAATAGGACCTATACCAGGGCATTCTTTAGCAAGGTGTCCCAACCTTCTTCAATTGTAACACAATGAAAATCCTCTCTTTCTTTTAAACAAGCCCCAACCTTTCATGTACTGCGCATTGGGATCACAGTGTTGGAACTGCAATCTGCAAAAAATCTTTCTAGGTTCCTGCATCCACTTATTAGTCCAACAATGATTTCTATGCATATGAATAACATATTTTTCTCTATTTCTATCAAATTTATTCATATCAACTCTTTCTTCTAACTGTGCCCTAGTTTCTAGACTAGGACAAAATCTATCAAATAGACCTAGATTCATACTTTCGAAGCAAAAATTTCCACTTATATTACCTTTACCAGAGCACACATCTTTAAGATCTTACCTCTTTTCTTCAGATCAGATTCCTTTCTTAGCATAGGGCTTCACAAGTTGATTAGAATATTGTGCACTATAGCAACAAATCTATGCACAGAGTTTTACATTTTCTTAAGTTCCCAACAATCACAGTTTCAGGTCCCGTCAACAGAACCATTTGTTAGAACAGAGGCAGACCCAGGGTTCAATGCTTCAACAATGCACCAACAAAACCCTAACTACTGGCCCTTTCGGCAACATGTGTGAAGTATATGAAGTCTCACCCGAGGTAGAGGAAGGGGGGGTTGTAGGACTCAGGTGTCTACAACCAAGTTGGGACACATATATGTGATTACAATAATTAAGAGAGCACTTAGCCAACAATATGCATTAAGTTATGATTCTCATTCACATCGTAGATTAACCATTATAATAGATCAGTGCAGAAAAAACTAAGATCAATCCCTTAAAACCTCTTAGCACATAGCATTAGACCAGATCTAGTATTCATTTACACCATTAAGCACTAAGCTACAACATCAGATACATTCATTATACATAACAACAACAACACTAAGAAAATAACCACATAAACAACATCGCACAAAGCACATCAAGACACAAGATATACGTGGTTCACCCCAGTGTGGGGCTATGTCCACCAACTTCTTCTTCTTCTTTATTAGTCTTCAATCTCCTTACACTCATCTTCTCCTATGCACAAATCCACAGAGCCAACTCTGCAGTGGACAGGTGATCTGTGCACAACACACTAGATCCACCTTCCCCAAAATCAGTTCAAGGCACAAAGCCAACTCCTTAATAGCACAAAGCCTTACTTTACACATCCATATTGCACAAAGCAACTTCCAATCTCTTTCACTAAGACAAACATACTATGCACATAGCTAAAACTGCTTCTTATATCACTTAGCTACTTCTTATTTATACCTTTACAGAAAGGCCTAAACATGGGTAAACCCATGGGACGGGGCCGACATCCCATAACCCATTACATAAACCCTAAAACCCTTTTCTCTATCCACAAGCCTGCAAAACAAGCAATATCTCACGATCTTCACTTTGCCTGGGTGTTCCATTTTCGACCAGCCTGTCGAAGTCCCAAAAGTGGTCCAACACTACCAATGTTTCCTCAAAAATTGGTCAAGGGCCAACAATATGCAGCTACATAATTTCCCTCATAATTATAAATAACCCCCCCTACTCTTTCTTCCATGGGATTATGCTTTGATGCTATTAGTAGTATTTTTAGCTCTCCAAGCCTAAAATTCTTCTTGATTCATGTGAAGCTTCCATCTTGATCTTGATGAGAATAATCCCCCCATAGAATTGGGAGAATCAACATTAATATTAAATTGCTCCAACTAAAAATATTCACCACTTTATAGAAATTGTAGAGAGGTGAGATGGAAACCCTTAGAGTTGATGTATATTCCACTAATAGGGAAATATCTCTATTTTCTATGAATTCAGACTTGGATGATTTTTGTTTAAATATCACTCAATTTCTTGCCAACCATTTTTTCCAAAATATAAATAAATTTGGAGAGCGATCCACAGTGCTTCAACAAAGGTTTGTCTTTGAGGGACCCCTGATACATGAATCCCCATATGTTGAATAAACTCATCCAAGAGTTTGGGCTATAGTGTCTATGCCCAATCCCTTTCATAGCTTGTTTCTAGACTTGAGATGTGAAATGATAGTCCAAAAATAAATGGTGGGTAGTTTCTCCATTGTTCAATCATAAAGCACATATGGAATGGCCTTGAATCCCTCTCTTTTCCAAATTCTCTTCAGTTAAAATTTCCCCATGCTCCAAAGTCCAACAAATTTTTTTAATCTTGGGGATACCATATGTGTGCCATATCCTGCTCCATAAAGAGTATCTAAGAGGAAGAGAAACTTCTCCCAGCTAAGTCTCATATCCCTTCTTTACTGTATAATTTTATGTCCCCCACCCATGTTGGTCAATAGATTACTGAGTTTTTGGAGCACACCCTTTGAGAGATGTTGTAAGTTGTTGGACAAGATAAGAAAACTGAGGAGGAATGAGTCCAAAAGGACAACCATTCCACCAACCATCAACATACCATGAAGAGATGTCATAAAGATATTTTTCCCCTAAGAATCAATCCAAGATTTCAGTGGATGTATCTCTTGTGTTTGAATAATTGGCTAGTTTCCCATAAAATTGTCACTCCATATCTCGATATTTTTCCCATTTTTGGGGACCCAAAATAATTTGGGTTAAATTCTTGGTATAGAGGCTTTGATCAATTTCCATATGGGAGAGCCTTCTCTAGATGAATATTTTGTTTCCAAACATATTTTCCAGGTAACTGTTGTTATCACCTAGAAAATTCTCATAGAGATATACAGGTGATCACTAGAGAAGTCATCATACCAATACACCAAAGTGCATACACATGCACTAACAAACCTTACTCAACAAAGAAGAATAATATAGAAAGTGGGTTTTTTATAAATCAATGCGGCCTAAAAATGTGAATTTTATGCGATCCACACATGACTGCATGATTGTTCCTATCGAAAGTCATGAAGATGTGACCATAAGCGAAAGCTCAACCACATTCAACACATTTATGAATAAAATCCCATCACAAACATTTTTTAGTCAAAGTACCAAGAGAGGTTGTGCCCTTCATCATTGAATACTGGCATAATAAGTGGCTTCTTTTCTACTAAAGCATAGGGAGCCACACCCAAGTGGACTCCTATTCCCACTTGAAACCATACATTTGAAAGATTTAAGGAGGCATATATAAAGGAGCCATGGGAATTCCAGGATAGAAGTAAAAGGAAAAGATATGTTTCTCATATGAAACTAGAGAATCATTCTCCAAACCTCATTTTGGAATCCATAGTTTTTGGGTTGTTATATTCTTTGCAGTGAAATTCTAGTCGAGGTGGATCAATTGATGGTCGAATTTGAGGTCAATCAACAATAGGTCGATGGTTGAGGTAGATCGAAAACGAGTCGAAGGTTGAGGTTAGTCAACCGGGTAAAGTCGAAGTTGAAGGTCAAGGCAGTTCGGCGTGGTAAAGGCATCGATGGAAAATCAAAGAGGTCAACCAACAAGAGATCTACAAGTGGGTGGGTGGTGACTGATTGAAGACCGAATTAAGGCTGATTGGTAATCTGACTTGGAGTCGACTGTAATAGAATCTTGAGATTTACGAGATTTGTAGCCAATGATCTGCATGGATTTGTAATCATTTTTTGGGTGCCATGTCTTTAGGGTTTTCCCCATTGTAAATGCTATAAATAGGTGTATTGTAAGGCCATAAAGGCTAAACCTAAATCTTTAGATGATGAATGGCTAATCGCCAAGAGTCTGTAATTTAGAGGTTGTTGGTCATACATATGTAAGCCATATTGGCTACAAGGTTGTTCTTGTGTAAGCAAGAGGGTATGATACTATGATGTCGATTGTGTCTTAGGTGTGGACCAAGGTTAGACATGTACACTTTTATTCAGATTGAATCAGACAAAAAGAGAGCAGAACGCTCAAGGAATGTTTTTTTTCCTGGTTTTGGTTTCCAAGGTAAAATCTTTGTGTACTGTGTGATTTCTTTTGTCATTCACGTCCTTGATTAAATTCTTCTTCTCTTCTTCTAGGTTTAGTGTGGAAGCATATCTCATTTACTGACCAGTGGTATAAGAGTTGTCTTATGATTTGACATGTGTATCATATCTTGATTTACCAATCTTGAATCTGAGAGCTAAACCCTAGGTACAATAAGAGTTGTAAGTAATAAATTATGTTAAAGATCATGATAAACTATGATGAGCAGTTCAAAAATAGAGATAGAAAAATTCCATGGCCAAAATTTTGATCTTTGGAAGCTTAAAATGGAAGATCTTCTTGTAGTTCGAGAATAATGGACAACAGTCTATCCAGGTACCTATCCGACAGGAATGTTGACGAAATAATGGTAGAAACTTGAAAGAAGAGAAAGAAGTATGATTTGGATTTGTCTTGTAGATTTGGTACTGTTGAATGTCTCAGGTGAAGATTTGGCCAAGAACTGTGGGACAAGATGGGAAGCTTATACCAGTCGAAATATCTGGTAAATATGTTGTTTCTCATAAAGAAATTGTATCTTATGAGAACGAGTGATGTAATTTTGGTAACTGATCATTTAAATGTGTTTAATACCATTTAAGCCAGTTATCATTTGTGAATATTAAAATCATTGAGGAGAAGAAGTGTATAAGCCTATTATGTTCTTTTCCAGACTCCTAGGATAGCTTAGTCGTGTCTATAGGGAGTAATACTAACACACTAGCACTAGAAGACGTGGTTGTTTCTCTATTGTCAGAAGAAATGAGAAGAAAGAACATGGAAATATCAACCAAAGATGCTTTAGTGGTGAGAGGTCGACTGGTTAAAAGAGATAAAGGAAAATTCTCTGGTAGAAAGTCTAAGTCAAAGGGTAGATAAAATATGTGGTTCAGTCGACAAGAAGATGTTGGAAATGCGGTAAAGTTGGGCATTACAAAAAGGATTGTAAGTCGAGGGCGATGGAATTCAGTACAAGATCCGACGAGAAGAAATCGACTAAGAAAAAGATGACCTCGGATAAGGGAGGTGATGTGTACTTGGCGTCGACCAATACATAGTTGGATAAAGGTGTTTGGTTGATCGAATCAGGAATATCCTATCATATGACACCACATAGAGAATGGTTATACGAGTATGAACAATATGATGGAGGTGACATGTTCTTAGGGGATGACTCAACAACAAAAATTGTTGGACAGGGAAGATTTTGATTGATACTAAAGGATGGGAGGAAAAGAACCCTTCTAGGTGTACTACACATTCCAGGTTTGAAAAGAAACCTGATATTTTTCAGTAAGATGAGTGATGTTGGAGTGCACACTTTGTTTTAGATGGATTCATGCAAGATGGCCATAGGTGCGATGGTCTTAATGAAAGGAGTTTGGATTGGAACCCTAGACAAGTTGTTAGGGAATTTCGACTCAACTGGATGCAATAGCATAATTTCTCCTAAATTCGACTCGACTTCAACTCAACTCGACCTGACTTGAGTTGAGTTGGTATAAACTGAATCCACAAGACATGATAAAATCGACTCAACTGTGCTATGGCACAAGAGGATGGGACACATTGGAGAAAAAGGACTTCAAGCTATGCGAAAAAAAATATATGGTTGAAGGTTTTCCTGAATGTGGTTTAGAAGTCAACTTTTGTGAATATTGCATATATGGAAAACAAATTTGGGTGAGGTTCCCATCTGGAATGACAAGGGAAAATGATATTCTAGAATTGGTGCATAGTGATGTTTTTGGCTCGGTTACAATTCCTTCACTTGGTGGATCCCTGTATTATGTATCCTTCATAGATGATTTTTCCAGGAAGACATGGATATATTTCCTGAAGAAGAAATCAGATCTTTTCGAGAATTTTAAAGAGTTTAAATCTCTTGTAGAAAACTAGACAAATAAGAATATTAAGGTGTTGAGAACTGACAACAGTGGTGAATTTTTTGGAAAATAATTTGATCAGTTCTATAAGAAATGTGGCATATCAAGCCAAAATACCACACCATATACCCCACAACAAAAAGGAGTTGTTGAGAGAAAGAATAGAACGTTGATGGATAAGGAAAGGAGCATGCTCAATGGTGTTGGTCTCGCACAAGAATTCTGGATGGAGGTAGTTGACACTGCAAGATATTTGGTGAATATGTCTCCTTCGTTGACACTAGTTGAAAAAAATCCACATGAGGTATGGTTGGGTAAGAATCCTTTAGTTTCACATCTCAAAGTATTTGGTTGTGATACATTTGTGCATGTTCCCTAGGAAACGAGGAGAAAGTTGGAAAAGAAGGCAGTGAAATGTATTTTCATTGGGTACAAATAAGGAATGAAAGGATATAAGCTCTGGGATCCTGCATCAAGGAGAACAGTGTATAGTCGAGATGTGGTATTCAGAGAATTAAGAGGTAAGTCCAATCCTAAGGAAATTTTTCAGACCGAGAATAATCCTGAGATGATTTGGTTTGAACTAAGGAACGAAGAAGATGATTCATATGAGTCGACTAAATCAGAGGAAGAGGTGGAAAAATTGACCCCGCTCATAAGGAGGTCAAAAATATTAAGAAAAATAGTTGAAAGGTATACCCTGACTGACTTGCATTCTACATTCGTGTTAACTGCCATTGATAGTGAACCCAAGTCGGTCGGTGAGGCATTCAACTCAACAGAGGGTAAACTCTGGAAGGACACCATGGTCGAAGAGATGGAATCCTTGCACAAGAATGAGACATGGGATTTATTCAAGTTACCTAGTGGAAGAAATATCATTGGTAGAAAATTGGTATTCAAGAAGAATATGAATGTCGTACGAAAATTTGAGAAGTTCAAAGCTCAACTAGTAGCGAAAGGATATTCCCAGGTCGAGGGAATCAAATTCGGTGAGATTTTTTCCCTTGTTGAAAAATTAGCTTACATTAGAGTACTAATGTCTCTGGATATAACATTTGATATGGAAATAGAACATATGGATGTGAAGACAATGTTCCTACATGGGGACCTGGAAGAGGAAATCCTCATGAAATTGCATGAAGAATTTGTAGTGAAGGGATAGAAAGATTTTGTGTGCAAACTGAAAAGATCTCTTTATGGTCTAAAGAAATCACCAAGGATGTGGTACCGGAAGATCTACACATACATCCTTAATTTTGGATTTGTGAGAAGAAAAGTTGATCACTGCATATATTCCAAGGAAGAAGATGGGTGTTTGATATATGTAGCTTTGTATGTTGATGACATGTTGTTGATTGGAAATAGCATGGACGCAATAAAGTAGGTGAAGAAGTAGCTATCCTCCATGTTAGACATGAAGGATATTGGTGAAGCTAACTTCATTTTGGGAATGGATATTAAGAGAGATCAAGTCGCTAGAAATCTCTATTTGGATCAGACAAATTATATTTAAATAGTTTTGAAATGTTTCAACATACAAGATTGAAAACTAGTGAAGGTGTCAATTCCTGTGGGAACAAGGCTAACTGTTGAACAGTGTCCAAAGACACAGGAAGAAATAGAGGACATGGCATGTGTTCCCCATGCAAGTGTTGTTGGTAGTCAAATGTATGCGATCGTTTGCACTCGACCAGACATTTCCCATTCGATGGGAGTGTTGAGTAGGTACATGTCGACACCTGGAAAGGAACACTGAAAAACTGTTAAGAGAGTATTCAGGTATTTTTTTGGCACGAAGGACTATGATATATTCTACCAAGGAAAAATTGGAGGTGACAGTGGTAAATTAAATGTACATGGCCTTGGCGATGTCGACTGGGCTAGAGATCTGGATCAACGGAGGTCGACCAGTAGATATGTCTTCAAGATGTTCGGTGGAGCAATAAGCTGGATGAGTAAGCAACATTAGGTCACAACCTTGTCAAAAACATAAGCTAAATACATGGCACTCGCTCATAGAATCAAAGAAGAAGTATGGTTTCAAAGGCTATGTTTAAGAATCAGGTTTGAGTAGAGAGTTATGAAGATAAGTTGTGATAGTCGAAGTGAAATATTTATGGCAAACAACCATGCCTATCATTCGAAGACTAAGCACATTGATGTATAATACCATTTCATAAGAGATATGGTAGAAAGTAAAAAGGTGCTACTGGAGAAAGTAGAAACATTGGAAAACATAACAAACTCATTGACCAATTCTATGAGTGTTGTGTAGTTATATTTGTGTAGACATGAAATGGGCATTGATGCCCTGGGTCTGTGAATTAAACTTCAAGAATATCTTTGTTTCAACAAAGAAGACAACAAGTGGGAGAATGTTAGGTTGTTATATTCTTTGCAGTGAAATTCTAGTCGAGGTGGATCGACTGATGCTCGAAGTCGAGGTGGATCAACAACAGGTCAAGGGTCAAGGTAGATCAATATCAAGTCGAACATGGAGGTTAGTTGGAGGGTAAATTCGAATTCAAAGGTTGAGGCGGTTTGACATGGTAAAGGCATTGAAAACAAGTCGAAAAGGTCAATCGACAAGAGGTTGACAGGCGGGCGAGTGGCGACTGATTGAAGACCGAATTAAGGATGAATGGTAGTCGACTGGTAATCCAACTTGGAGTCAATTGTAACCGAATATCAAGATTCATGGGATTTGTAGCCAATGATCTGAATGGATCTGTAACCATTTTTTTGGCACCATGTCTTTAGGGTTTTTCCTTTTGTAAATCCTATAAAGAGGCATGTTGTAAGGCCGTAAAGGCTAATCCTGAATCTTTATATGATGAATGGCTAATTGCCAAGAGTTTGTAATTTAGAGGTTGTTGGTCGTGCATATGTAAATCAGATTGTCTACAGGGTTGTTCTTGTGTAAGATTGTGTCTTAGGTGTGGACCAAGGTTAAACAGGTAACCTTTTATTCAGATTGAATAAGACAACAAGAGAGCATAATTCTCAAGGAATGTAAGTTTTCCCGGTTTGGGTTTCTAGGGTAAAATCTATGTGTACTGTGTGATTTCTTTGTCATTTATGTTCTTGTTTAAATTCTTATAATCTTTTGATAGGTTTAGTGTGGAAGTGTTGATCATTTCTGACAATATCTACCAAGACAAGTGTATTGGACCTCTTCCCTTGAAGAGATATTTACATCCATAAGAGAGAAAGAGAAAGGGTTCATTTAAGAACAAGGACCCTCCTAAGGGGGAAAAGGAGATCATCTTGTGCTCACACTATCCTTTGTATTGCTATCATAACTTAATCCATTGGTAACAATTTATTGTCTTGTTTCGCTTTGCTCTTGCATATTGTGTATCCATTTCTTTATTTTTATTTATGTTTTATATTTATAAGTATTCCACTAACACTCATATCATGTATGTGGTGATAGTATTGCCTACCTAACACTCAATAGCTTCTTTTTGCTCACCCATGTGGAAAATTTTGCTAAACACCTATGAAATATTTTCTGACTAATACTTTCTTCCACCAACTATATTTCCTTGAAACCAAATGACAAAGAAACTTGGAACTCATTGCTAAATTCATAAAAAATCGATCCTTGATACCCATTCCACCATGAGCCTTAGGTGCTCTAATAATAGACCAAATGACAAGATGAAACCTCTTGTTGTTTGTTTTACCTCCTTTTCATAAGAACATCTTGATCTTCGGTGCTATCTATTATTTTATACCAACAAGAGCTAGGAGAGATGAATATTGAAAAACCAATAGAGATGATAATTGTGATTTCATGAGAACCAAATAGCTTGCAAGGTCTAGCCAATGTGCTCCTCATGGGACAAATTTAGTATTATTTTTTCAACATATTGCTACCACAAATTAGAAGAATGGGAACACAGATAAATGGGCATACCTAGATATTTGAAAGAACACCAATCATCTTTATAAGGAATTTTAAAAATATTAGAAAGGGAAGCAACCATATTTTGGTTCACATTCTAGGCATATATCTAACTTTTGATATGATTTATCAAACCTCTATATTCTTGAGTGAAAAAACCCAGGATTGTCTTGAACCTCCTTTTAATAATGGTGTAAGCCCCTCCTAAAAGGAGGGTGTCATCACCAAACTAAGAATGATTGGTGCTTTTGACTCCTCTTACAATTTGAACACCTAGAAGATTTTTGATGTTACACTTGGATTATAGTAACCTACTAAGTGATTCCTGCATAGTAATGTACATCATAGGGGGATAAGGGACAACCTTGAATTAACCCCCTTATTGAATTGAAAAAATAATAGGATATCCCATTTACAAGAGGGGAGATCCAAGGATTGTTGATACATGAAGATACCCAACGAATAAATTCAGAACTGAACCCAAACCTATGTAGAACATTGAAGAGGAAGGAGTGATGGACCTAGTCAAAATAATTTTCCATGTCAATCTTAACAATAATAACTTTGTCTCCTTTAGTCCTGCTTGAACGGATTTCTTCCTGGACTAGTATAATGTTATCCACAATTTGTCTTTTTTACATGAAACCCCTTGATTTTTTGAGATTGTTTTAGGAAGCAACAACTTGAGTCTATTTTCTATGATTTTGGACATTATTTTATATGAAGCATTGAATAGGGAAATAGGCTTGAACCTTGAGAATGAGGAGGGTTTCTCATCTTTTTGGATAATATCAAGAAAGGATGAGTTAGTTTCTCCACCTATCTAAAAACATTTATGTTGGAACGGGGATTGAATGCAGAGAAGAATGGATCCGATATTAGAGGTGGTGTCTAAAGACATCATAGCACTGAATCACGAGTCGCTCCATGAGAGTGAGAGAAGATCTCTCGATATGATTTGATGATATGAGATGTAATAAAATGATCAAAAGGGTCATATATAAATAGGTTTTGGTCATGGAACAAAACAATAAACTCGAGGAGAGTTGATTGCACCTATCCACAAAACGTGGATCTAAGATCCTAAGTGGACATGGTCAACCAATGGTTTAGTCAGACATCGACCTAAATACTTGGTCAACCCACTCAACCAAAAAGGTGAGGTTTATGATGGAAATGCTTGTTCCAACACCACCCCTTAAACTCATCTTGGAGGAAACACGTTATATAGCTTTCCCCCCTAAATTTGTTCTGACTACAAAAGTTGATCACAAGAAGGTACAAAAACACTTCTGAGGAAGTTTGATCAACATCAACACAGATCAAGGACAAAGAGCAGTCATCCATTGCAAACTTGTTTCAAAATCCCTTTTCCAAAAACGGTCTCAGTCGGTCAGTCGACTTGACAACAAGACATCACCAACCACTTGATCATTCGACTAGACAAAAATGTACCAATATGATCAGTCTATGTCAATACAACAGTCTCTACCAAGCTAGACAATATATCTTAGGAAAAACCACTTCATCAATTGGTTTAGTAGATTTCTCTGCTAGCAAATTAGTATGAACTCCACCTACAACGAACAAAACTTCCTTGTTTGCAGTAAGGGTAGGTATAGGCAAGGAGGAAGAAGTGGCATCATATCCAAGACATGTTCTTGGTGTCATCATCTCAAGAATAATAGGAGTAGCAATACCATGTCCATTATTACCAAGTCCTCCTTTGGTATATCCCATCTTGTCGAGTAGTCAGGATCCTATAACGATAATTTGTTTTTCAAAGCTAGGAGAAACAACACAATCATCAGTTTCAAAGCATAAATAAACAACATATGGCTTACAAGGAGCATTAGAGGGTGGAGAATAAATGGGTGAGTATGGAATATAAACAACATCAACATTATTCTCACAAACAGTTGGACTAGTAGCAATGGTGGAAGAATAAATAGGTGATCATGGTAGCTCAACAGCAACAATCTTTTTCTCAATAATTGTCTCAACATTTTGCAGTTGGCGAACTTGTTTTTCAAGGTTCTGTTTGGAGTCCTGCAAGATCTCAAGAGTATCAACCTTCTCAGTCAGTTGCAGTAATATGGCATCATAATCTTCCTTCAATGTTTGATATTAATCAAACATATGTTTTTTATCTTCTTGGAGAGGAGAAACTTCTTCACGAAGTTCATCAATGGAGGTCTGCAAGTGGGAAATCTCACGAGTCGGCTGGGTATTTTCTTACACCAGCTGGTTGAAATTTGGGCTTAATGTTGTATGTAGAATAACTTTCACTTCTTTTTCCAAGTCTTCAATAATGTCATACTTTCCCTCAAAGTCTTCTTCATAAAAAACGTTTGTTGTAGTGTTCCCCATGAAACAACCTTCTTGGAGTGCTCAGTCATAGTAGTATGGAACACGTCTTCTATAGTCTTCAACTGAGTTTTTAGTTCTACATTCTCTATATTCAACACAACATTTTCATGAGAAATAACTTTCACCTCTTTCACGAGATCATCAACAAGATCGGTTTTATAGCCAAAATCATCCACCATATATTGAAAACTGGTTTCCAAGGTCTGTTCTAAGTCAACAATTTTTCTAGATTTTTCATCGAACCGCTACAAAAGGTTGGTTTGAAAGAGAGTAGCCTCATCTTCAGAATGGGTGTGGACTGTCTCCAGGTCATTTCTTATATGTTGATTTTCATTTTGTAATTATGTAATGATATTCTGCAAGGTAGTGACTTTTACACGAAGGCGACTATGAGATTCTTCCAAGGAAATGGTCTTCTTCTTATCCTGTAGTTTTTGAAGCATTAGAGATTCATATTCGTCCAACATCCCCAATGTCGATTTCAGGGAAAGATCCAAGCACAAAAATGAAAATCGACCACAACAATAGGGTTGGCCTCACAAGTCAACTCATACCAAGTAAAGTCGTTAATCATGCACAATTAATCATGGAAATTAAATTTGTTCTAGTCGAGTCAGGTCACGAACAACTCAGCAAATGTTCGCATGGCCACATTACAAGCCACTAGGTTGATGGATCAAGCAATTAGGGTTGTCAAAAAAAATTACTGGACGCACCAGCAACCCAACAAGGAATTTTAGAACCCAAAATATTTCAAGTCGAGGTTGTTTGGCGTGGGAGACAGGTCGAGTCGAAGGGTTATCACACACACCAGTCGGTTGAACCCTCCAATGGGTGCAAGTCGATCGGATCCCCAACAGCTCTATATGTCGAGTCGACCGGCAAGAGAAATTTGGGTGGAATCCTATCGACAATTTTAAACCATGCTGATGCAAGTCGAGTTTTGTTTTCTAGTGATAGTCTGGTCGAGGGGTTTTGACCATGCAAGTCGGGTCAAACCCTCCAAATAAAACTATCTTTTGTTTTTCAATGAGAATAGTCGATCTCCTTCACATGAGTCAAGGGTCGAGAAGCATGTGGTAGACAACATCCAACATGCGCCCACAAGGAAAGAGGCTTGGTCGAAGGAGCAACGAGACAGAGAAAAAGGACGTGCTCACCAGTCGCATGTCTTCTCGATTGAGGGTTTCATTAAGAAATTATCTTCAGGCGAGCACAGAAAAGTTGACGATCCAAACCAAGATTTGGATGGTCGAGTCGACCAAATCCACACACAAGAGATCTTCGTCGAATCAAGTGAGGAAAGGAGAGGTCAATCCGCCTTTACAAACAACAAATGAGTCAAGCCACAACTTCAAATATCAACCTGGTTGAGGGAAAAACCTAGAACACATGAAAAAAATAAGGTTTTCCTGGACTTAACAACCCACGACGAGTAATGATTCTTCACCCATCACAGCTTCATGACTATTTCACTTCCATCTAAGTCTTCCTCTGCGATCCTGAGATCAAAGAACCAATAACTCTAATACCATGTTGGAACAAGGATTGAACGCATAGAATAATGGATCCAAGATCATAGGTGGTGTATAAAGACACTCTATCATTGAAGCACAAGTCTCTCCATTAGAGTAAGAGAAGATCTCCCGAGATGATCTGATGATCTGAGATTTAATAGAATGATCACAAGGGTCATCTACAAATAAGTTCTCGTCATGGACAAAAAAAATAAACTCGGGGAGATTTGGTTGCACCTGTCCACAAAACGTGGATCTGGGATCCTAAGTGGACATGGTCAACCAACGGTTTAGTCTTCCATTGACCCACTCAACCGAAAAGTTGAGGTTTACGATGGAACCACATGTTCCAACAACAATATAGCCTGAGTGGGCCTAATGGTTAAGAACATGTGTTTCCTCTTAAGAGGTCATAGGTTCAAATCCAGAAGGGGGTAGGGTATGTATACCTTCGTAGACTTTACCAGTCAAATCGTTGGGAGGAGGGGGGTCCCTTGTCCCACAAACAAGGGGGTCTAATAAGAGAGTTGTTTTCGTCAAGTAATATTATGGAGGGTATATTTTCTAGCATATTTGTTGTAATTTCAGGCTCAACACCATCCTTTTTGTGTAAAGGTCATTGAAATAATTATAGGCATTGTCCTTTATATTTTCAAAGGATTTAAGTAATTCCCCAGAAGGGGTAGAGATATATTTAATATAGTTTCCAAAGCTTGGCTCTAGCCTATTTGTGAAAATAAGTTGTTTTCTTGTCCCTTGCCTCCATCCATAAAATTATTGATTTAAGTATCCATTTCATTTCTTCATATCAAATGGATTTTTCATACTGATGAAACATCTCTTTCTCTTTTGATAGTAACTCCTGGGTGACCTGTTCTTTTTCTAATTTAGCTTGAATTCATTCAAATTTTTCCTTTTTTCTTGAATTTCCATCTCAGGAGAAGAGAAAGAAATTGTTTCCCATTCTTTAAGATCCTTCTTGGTGATTTTTAGTTTATGTTCCCGAATAGAGACGAGTGAACCAGTAATCCTAAGTGCTCCACAAACTTGTTATTATGTCGAAAGTAACCTTGTTTTGAAGCCATAAAGAATTAAACCAAAAAAATATGGGACCATAATCAATAATTTTTCCTTGATTTAAAGGATAATAGGCCTATGATCAAAAGAAACCGAAGGAATTATATTGGAAGAGGTTGTGTAATCACTCTCTAAAAAAGTTCTTTGAACCATGAATATGTCCAAACTGGCTACTATATGACTGGGATGGTGCCACTTGTTGGTCCAAGTGGATTTTCTCCTGTTGGGCTTGATATCAACCAAATCCTAGAAGGACATTAGGTCTTCAATTCAATCTCTAAGAGGATATCTAACTATACTTGCCCCCCATTTTTTATTTTTTACTAAGGGTATTGTTGACGTCTCTAGACACAATACTACAAACCTAGAGATCCGACCCTCTTGATTTTGATAGAGTATCCCAATAGTCCATTTTTTCTAAGTATATAACTAGCTTGTACACATTTACTAAATTGAAAACCTCATCTATATGTAAATGTGTAAAAAAATCAACCCCCTAAGTACCTTTTAGGGGATGGGGCATTAAAATTTTCTCTTTTCTCAACTATCTCAAAACCTTTTTCCGAGCATACCAGCATCCTCTGTTCATTGAGGGATTTCCAACGATTATAACCATGCTCAAATCCGAGCTCAGGATCAAAATTTATGGCCTCTCAAAGTTTTCTAGACTTTCATGGTTAAACTCCAACTCATTGCCACGTAGATTTTCGTCATTTGTTCCATCTATTCTGGACGCTGCCATGTAAGCGATCATTCCTCGGGCCTAATTCCTCGGCCCATTCTCGTCACCATCAGGATTTATTATCCTGTGGTTCACTTTCATTATTTTAAATACTTCCAATGATGATACACCAAAGTGCATCTTCCCGAGATCCTACGGCTCATAGCCCTTGATCTCAATGGTTCCGAACACGTCGATGATTTATTTTGGTGCACAAGTTAACGACCAACTCCCAATGGTTTACATGGTGTGAGAATGTGACCTATGAGATCCACGATGTAGATTTCACCTTGTCCCTCCATCGATAAATAGTTGTCGTTAGCCCCGACATCCATCGTCATCGTCACTTCTTGGTCAAACATGACCATGTCAAACACCCACTTTTCCAACGATGACGCATCTGGATCTAGTGGTCCAGATCATTTCGTTAAGTCTTCGATGAGATCAACGGATTTCATCGACTTCCTTCTCCCGACCCTCATCAACCAACCGATAGTTAACACCTGTTGTCCTAAGGATGGTCTAGCTTCTTGTTGGAATTCCACTTCAATCATGACGTCATCGTCCTCACTCCTTGTGTGAACAAGTCTCATGGTGGCTCAATGGCTGATATTCCTCTCACCCATTGACAAATCGACAGTTATCATCATGTCATTGATTTCCTGTGTCATCAACATGCATGACCTTGTTGGCCCTTCAAACCTTGATATACAACCCAAATCTCTCAAGGGATAATCGATGACATATCTAATGACCATAACTAGAAATGGTGATCCAAATAACCTCTTCATCCAATGGGGCCCATATTCATCTTATTGTCCAATCCCTTGATGACACCTATCACTTCTTGGGCACGTGGACTATTGACTTGAAATACCACATCATTAGGTGGTCAACACATCCTCTCATGGCTTAGGTGGGACCGACAACATATCAATGGCTATCGTCATGTCTCACCACTCACTGATCAATGACCTAGATCATCTCTTCGGAGTCCTACTATGAGCTCTTCAGAGTCAACTATGAAATATCAACTCCTAAAAGGTTTTCCACCTTGCATGTGGCATCATCGCCCCTTATCATGTGTCATTCATCTTCCCATGAATTATCACCTTAGATTCCAAGTCATCATGACACGTGGAAAAATCCTTTCTTGACATGTGGTACTATCCACATCACCCTCTTAATCCTTTGGTGAGAGATCAACGGTCTAGATCTCCTAATTTCATGGTTACTCCGACCACAACAGATCAATGGTCCAGCTATACCTTCAAATTCCCTTCTTCGGAGTGAATTTCCTTCGAGACTACAACTTACTCTGAAAAACTCTCTACAATGAACGGTTAAGATCTATCGATCTGCAAATCCAATGGTCGATGATTAAAGAGACCCTCTAAAGGCCTGATCCCAAAACAGGGGCCCATCCTCGACCCTTTGACAAATTAGGTACCGAAATGTGCTATTCCCAGGAATATGTTGGCTTCCATGCTGGCACTACACATCATAACGACATCACTCTCCCCTTTTCCTTACTCACCACATGGACAAGGGGACTTGGGATGAATCGATGGTTGAGGTTTAATCTCGCCTTTGCATTGATCAACAATCCTTATTGTCTCTCGTAGTTACATCTATCAAATTTATTTCATTTCAACTTCCAAGGCTACTCCGACCTTTGGACTCTAATGATACTCACTCCTTATGATCTATGATGGAAATCAAATCGCCACACTGACTTCGAGGGTCATGATGACTCTAAGTCTTCTATGTCATCAAACCCTAACGATGAACACTACAATGTATCTAACGATCCAAACTTCCACTATATCCACCCTCTGATAGATCAACGGTCCTTGTTGACTCGGAGTACATCCTTTTCAGGCATTATATCTTATTTCGACGAAGGGTCGGGATCTATTCACTGCATCGATCCAATGACTATGATTCCTTCTAGCTAGAAACATCATGCTTCATCAAGGAGACCTTCCATCTAATGGTCGAGATCGTCTCACCGCTTCAAATCAACGATTGCGATTCTATCCACCTAGGACACGTGATTTTTTGTGGGTTAATGGTCCAATCTTGGACTTAGTCATTCAAGAAGATATTATAAGTATTTTCTAAAGTCTTACCAGGACTTTAGGATATTTGTCATCCTCCTCTAAACTAACTAAGGTATTCCTACTTCATCCCTTTAGGTGGATATTTGTGTCTTGCGAACTTCCTATACCAGGACAGGGGATTCCGCAGAAGAATTAAGGCTCTCTATAAATAAGATTCAAGGTCCTCTTGCTCATGGATGTAATATACATAAAATTCCATACAAACACATTTCATACAAGTGCAAAATCCTCCCAATGGATATATATATATATATATATATATATA
>ML807110.1:94856-121131 GCA_009831015.1 Picea engelmannii
ACAATATTCATCATGCAAGTTCACATATTGCACCCCTTTTCCATGTCATTCACACACATGGACATTTCAAACTTCTAAATCCTTCCTCCCAGAGACCTTACAACCATTCTTATGAAAAATCTCATAGGAATACTCAATACTATGTTTCCCTCTTTGTTGAGAGCTTACAATCATTCACATGGCAAGTCTCGCGGACATAATCATGATTATGTTTCCCTTTCTACATGAAAACAACTAGCAAGAAAACATTATTTCCTCGGTTTCTATAAAGTATTCCACAATCCCATAATTACAATCTAGGTATTTACATAGCACCCAAGACAACAAGGAAACCAATCTGGCTTCTCTTCATGCCTCAAACCATTCTTTGTCATTAGGCCTTTATCAGGGAAATTCTTTCATGGATTTCCTTTCACTACTATATGAGCATACCCAACCATTCATGTATATCCATCATCCTTTTTTGGATGTCAACCTGACCCATTGGTCATCTAGAAATGCTCCAACACTTCCTTAACCAAACTTTCATTAATCATTTCAGCATTATCTTCATAAGGCATAAGAAAATCAACATCATCAACATTCTACTTATGCTGCTATTATCAAATCATTACTAGCCATATGATCTATTACCATACCACATTTTATATCTAATCATAGACTATAATAAGCTTATTTTCATGTTACTTGTATATTAAATATTTACCATATGCATTACACTTATATTTGTGCACTAAACATTTTCCCCATGTCCTCGGTGCATATGTATTTCAATTGTCTTCATTTTCATTCATATGTATAGACAAACCCTTAAGTTAATAGGATTATACATTTTCTTTAATATAACCATGAGGTCGTAGCTTGTTCATATGCGCCTGTCATTTCACTTCTTTTATAAGGACTATCAATATTCCAAAGGACCCTTTCTCTTCTGCTTAACTAGATAAATCTAGCCCCAAATTTTGTTTATTACAGGTCAAGTAAACAGTCCTTACATATTTTCTATCATTCCTTTAATCATGAGGGATTCCATATATATAGTTTAGTCTTTTATTTAAGTAATAATTAATACTGGTAAGGACTATCAATCCACGCTAAGTTCCTTTATCCACAAGGATATTTTTAGTAAGGGTCTTAACCACAAATGTAAGAGGCTCTGTCTATCCAATGGAGAGACAATCATTACACTTAAACAATTCAACTAAGCTCATCCATTCTCAGGTCTCATGTAGCCTTATAACGTAATTTATGCCACCTCTGTCATTCTTCTTTAGGTCTTACCATTAATTCCTATCAACATATTCCTACTCCTGTAATAGTATTCAACAATTTGACAAAGGGACAATATAATTCTTTTGTTGAAATTCAATAAGAATTTCCAAGGCATGGTTTAAATATACAATCCTCCTCCTCAAGGAATTTGTGCAGATAATAAACAACATTTTAAAGGTAGAAATGCCTTTCAATAGTCTCATCTTAATATTGATATACCAGTACCATGATTGATTTAAGTCCCATCATCCTTTTTTCGTCGAGGGCTTTCCAACAACTATAACCATGCTCAAATCTGAGATCAAGATCAAAAGTTATGGCCTCTCAAATTTTTCTAGACTTTCATGGTTAAATTCCACCTCATTTCCACGTGCATTCTCGTCACTTGTGTTGACGATTACATCTTTGTGAGACATCCTCCAGGACATGTTATCCTCTGATACTAAGTTGAGTCAAACTCTAAGAGAGCCCATGTGTTGGGTGTGTCGTTCCTCTCTGGAATGAGATTAGATGATGTGTGCCCCTATGTGGGGTGAGGATGCCCATGATATGGGTGTGTCATTCCTCTCTGGATTGAGATGAAATAATGTGTACCCCTGTGTGGGGTGAAGGTTCCCATGTGATCGATGTACGTCAGACTCTGGACTAAGTTGTTATGACATGTGGTCTCCTGCCTTGTGGACTCAGTTGAGTCAGGTTGGAGATGGTACTCTAGATGATTCTCCTGTGGACTTAGTGAGATAGATATATGTTGAGTAGGACGTCCCTGTGGCTAAGCATAGGTGGGCATGCCCCTAGTGACTGAGCACTAGTGGATGTGTGAGATCCCTTGCTATATTATCTGAGATTAATATTTACCTGTAACCCTAATTCTGATGTAAAGGGTAAAGGTTGGCTCCACCATATGTGAAAGATAATTAATGTTTATTGTAATAATTAATTATTTTCTGAGTTATTGAGGTCGTCATTGTTGTGCCCATAGACACCACTTTTGGTCTGTCCAGTCTAGTATAAATAAAGGTGATTTCCCCATTGAGGAAACACAGAAGTCACTTGTCATTTGGAAATTTTAGCAAGTACATCTTCTAGGGATGAAGTGTGCACCTCTCTTGGGTGCAAGTTTCAAGGTAGTAGAGAACCCTCTTGTGTGCATTAGTGTTTCATGGTTGGAGGATCTTGTCTTGAGAATATAGCAAAGGATTTATGGGTTTTTCTCCCTTGTTGAGAAGGGTTTTCCCAGGATATTTCTTGCGTTCTTGTGCATGGTTATTCTTCTTGTGATCTTGGTTATTACAACACTTGTAAATTGTGTAGTTGCATTTGTTCATGGTTCAAGTAAATGCCAAAAATTAAATAAAACTCATGCTTGTGCCTAGCATAGTGAAAATTCAACATGGGATCAAAGCATAGGTCTTGAATAACCCATTGTACAGGCATTAAAGCCAACCATCCTCTCTCTTCTGCAGAATCGTACAACCCTCCTAGGGTTTCCATAAATCCATATGACCCTCTCTTTTTTTAGTGTTCCAGCACTTAATATTGAAACTTTGGGGATACAAATTGCATAGGGGTGTATATCCTCCTTCAACACATCTCCAAATATTCTCAAAGTGCAATTCTGAGAATTTTGGATATTTGGCCCTAGGGTTTCACAATTTTCTGTAGAAAATTTAGATCTAGGGTTCATGCGGCTCATTGAAGGAGATTTTCATCTCACCAGTGTTATTTTGAATTTCAAGGCTTATTGTTGGTAGTCATAAGCCCAATGAAACCTAATATTTCTAGCCCAAGCTAGTTGTTAGGTTTCCTAGCCCAGTTGGTAAGGGTTTGTGAAGAATATGAAAATATGATGAACATAACTATGATGGAAGATAAGCTTGTTGGATCAAGAAAATTTAGTTCCGGGAAGTCAAGACTTCAGAGAAATGAATACATCAAAGATGAAGCCTTATTCTTCATATCATCACTCTCATGTATGCACTTGTATATATTATTTGTATCATTTTCATGAGGGTACTTGCAGGAGGAAGGAACCTTTGTTTCAATCGTGGATCCAGAGGGATCTCAGTGCATTCAGAGGAACAACACACTGGAAGTGAAGAATCTAGGTTTGATTGTTTTAATTATCATGCCTCTAACCTACATTTCTAATTTTTCTACATTACAAGTAGGCGGTGTAGTTGTGACAATAATCCTTACATTGTTTGGATTCTAGAGATGTACTCATTATTCTCCTCTAGGAGATATTATTATTCTGTTTATTTTCATTTGTTTATTGTTCCAGGCAGGTTAACAACAAATAAATATGGTTATCCTTCAGAATTCATAGGGATTCACTTGACTCAGAGGGAGTCAAAACTATTTGAGAAGGAGGAAGAATAGAACCATCACTGAGGAAAGCAAAGCAATGATACATGATCAAAGTCTACCTATGATTCTATGGGCAGAAGAATTCATGACAATAGTATATGGTTAGAACATGAGTCCTCACCATATTTTGAATAAAATGACTCCCGAAGAAGCCTTCAATGGAGTGAAGCTTGAGGTAGGACACTTAGGATATTTTGGTGTCCAATATATCTTCATGTACCTAAATAAAAGAGATCCAAGAAAGACCTCTCAGAAAAAAAAAGGGTACATTTGTGGGATACAATGAATCTTCAAAGGATTGTCAAATCTACATCCCTGGTCAGAGATAGATTGAGGTAAGCAAAGATGTCATCTTTGAAGAAGAGATGGCCTTTCTAAAATCTATAGAATCTTGAATGGAGATTGAAAATGAGACAATACCTTCTCCCCCTTCAATAGTTCAGAGGGAGACAACCATTGTTCTAGTCGATCCCGTTGTTCCAGTTGATCCAGTTGCTCCAATTGATTTTCCCAGAGACATTGCAGTAGGCCATAAAATAAATGTCAGGGCTCGAAAAAATATGCAAGAGGCAGAGGGACATGCAACTCCTCAAGGCACATTTCGAGAGAGAAAGGGACCAAAGATATTTTCAAGCTATTTTTCACCCATGAGCCACATCATTGATACTGATACTTCTTGTCATGGAGAAGAAACAGGTCAACAGGTATGGCATGATTCCATGGCAGAAGAGTATCAATCCATATTGAAGAATGATGTGTGGGATATTGTTCAGAGACCAGAAGGGAAGTCTGTAGTAACTTCCAAATGGATCTATAAAATCAAGCATGCAGCTGATGGAAGTGTCGAGAAATACAAAGTGAGATTTGTAGCCAGAGGATTCTCACAGGTGGAGGAAATTAACTATGAGGAGACATTTACTCCAGTAGCCCGATACACTTCCATCTGTACTATCATTGCACTAGTTGCATCCATGGGTTGGAAACTACATCAAATGGATGTAAAGACAACCTTTCTCAATGGTGATATAGAGGAAGAAGTTTACATCGAGAAAATAGAAGGATTCATGATACATGATGAGATAAATCATGTGTGGATGTTGAAGAAAGCCTTGTATGGACTAAAGAAAGCACCTCGTGCTTGGTACAAGAACATGGATGGATTCTTGATGAGTTTGGGATTCAACAAGAGTGTTGTTGATCCAAACCTATATTATCATATTGTTGGGGACAAGTGCCTAATCTTGGTCCTATATGTGGATGACTTATTCCTCACCAGTTCATAAAGACTTATTGTTAAATGCAAGCGAGGATTGACTTATGAATTCAAGATGAAGGATCTGGGTGTGATGCACTACTTCTTGGGACTAGAAGTATGGCAGAGGACTGATGAGATTTTCCTGAGTCAAGGAAAATATATAGTGGAGATATTGAAGAAGTTTGGTATGACAGACTACAAATCCATGCCTACACCAATGGTGATGGATTTGAAGAATATGAACGATGCTTCTACTAATTCAGGCGAGATTGATCCACATTTATACCGACAACTGATTGGATCATTAATGTATCTGGTTAACACCATACCTGACATATGCTATGTAGTGAATGTACTTAGTCAGTTCATGAGTCAGTCGAGACAAATTCACTAGATAACAATGAAGCATGTATTGAGATATCTATGAGGCACAATTGGATATGGCCTGAGATATGCCTCCAGTGTAGACATGATTTTGCAGGGATATGTCGATGCATATTGGGAAGGGAGCACAGTGGACTGGAAGATCACATTCAGTTTTTATTTTACCTTGGGGTCTCCCATGGTTTCCTGGTGCAGCAGAAAACAAATCTATGTGGGCTTGAGTATTGCAGAAGCAAAGTATATAGCATTGAGTGTGGCAGTTCGTGAAGCATTGTGGCTTCACAAGCTCCTAACGGATTTATTTGATCATGAGATGGATACTACCATTATTCATTATGATAACTAGAGTTGTGTGAAGCTCTCTCAGAATATTGTGTTTCACAATATATCAAAACACATTGAGATAAAATATCATTATATTAGATACATGGTGCATAGGAAAGCAATACACGTGTAGTATTGTTGGCACAAGGGAAGACCCAGGGTTCAGCTCCAAGAGCACACCAACAAGCCCTAACTACTGGCCCTTTCAGCAACACCTGCGAAGTAGATGCAATATCACCCGAAGTAGCTATGGGGGGGTTGTAGGACAGAGATGTATACAACCAAGGGGATATCAAGTGGATCTAATACCAGAACAACAGACCATTTATATATCATTTACCAATTTAGATCTACTCCGCAGAACTATCTATCAGATCTAACACCATAATGTAATTAATAGTATAGAAAATGAAAAAGAACAGATCATCAATCAAACACAACACAAAATATACGTGGTTCACCCTCTCTCTAGGGCTACATCCACATAATTGTGCTTTATAATATATTAAGATGAAGCATACATTTCTTGTCTACGCTCTTAGCTAGCAAATATTCTTTCTTCTTCTCTCTATCTCTCCCCTTCCTGTGCACCTAGCTACATGACTTGATCTCTGCACCCAGCTGAAGACCTTACAATACCAGAAGGCTCTTACACTTAGTGCTTCTCTCTCACACACAATAATTTCTCATGCCAATAAAAAAACTAGAATGAACCCTCTTCCCTCATCTAGGTTCTTATTTAGACATTACAATCACTCACTGACAGCCTTAGGCCAAAACCTAGGTTTCAAAATTCTAAATACCAAAACCATAGGTGTCCAAAACCCTAGCTCAACTTGTCCTACATTTTCAGGGCTTCTCCAACCTGTCTTTCCTTCCTTCTCGCGCAGTGCTCCAAAGCATCCAACGGTGGATTTTTCCTCTTACTGAGTTGTCCACGGTCCATCTTTCTTACTAATCTTTCATCCTCGATCTCCTCGCCCAACGACTTGCTTCCTTTTACTTCACTCCGTCTTTTCTGCTCTTTTGCTCACTTCAACCCAGTAACAGTCAGTCTTCCGCAAAATTCACATTTCGTCTTTTCTGCCTTAATCTTCACTTACTTCCATAACCAAGGGCCAACAGGCCCCCAACACTCACCTGTGACTTGTCTCGAGGCACTTCAGATCTGATCCTTCGGTTTGAGTTTGACTTTATACTGCGCAGTGCAGCCTTTGCCTTCTACTTTATGCCTCCTCTCCTTCCTTGTGCAGACTGTCTTTTCTATGTCTATTACCTAGTTTCAATTGCACCTCGTACCTAGACCCTTTTCCTTATGCTTTTACTTAGAGCTGTGATGCAACTAGTTGTCATAATACAACTTCAACCGACTCCCGTTCACCAAACCTTCCTTCCATTCTCCATTCAAAGTCTTCAACTATGCAGCTCCTCCCTCTGTAACATAGGCGACCTCATATGGCCCGAGCCAATGCGTTCTGAACTTCCCAAGATATTTTATGAACTTACTATCATATACCAATACTATATCACCTTATTTAAATTCCTTCTTCTTGATGTGTTTGTCATGGTAGGCTTTATCTCTTTCCTTCTGTACCTCTTGATGGAATCCTGCAATAAATTTGTCTTCCTCTAGTTCGACCAACTGTGCAAGCATTTCTTGAGCAGTGCTAGTGTCATCCATATTGTAAAGGAAGAAATTCTTAAGCTTGGTACCAAATATTCCATTGGGACAACTTCAAGACCATACACCAACTTAAAAGGGGTCTGCATTGTGAGTTTCTTGCAAGTGGTTCTATAGGCCCAAAGTACCGCTGGTGTTCTTAAATCCCATTCATCTCCGTTGACATTGAAAATCTTTGTTAGCGTTGTCTCCAAGATCTTGTTGAATGCTTCAATTGTCCCATTTGCTTTTGGATGGTAAGGCATGCTCTTATGATGATGGACTGCAAATTCCTCAGTCAAGGATTCAATTGTTTTATTAATGAAATGTGTGCCTTGATCACTCATAAGGATCTTCGGGCATCCAAACCTGGTTATGATGTCATCAAATATGAAGCGTGCAATTGTAGTGGCACTACAGTCCTTAACTTTTCTTGTTTCGACCCATTTGGTCAAATATTATGTCGTAGTAATTATGTACCTTTCTCCTGTGCACTTTCCTGGTGGGTTTATAGGTCCTACAAAGTCAATGGCCCACTTCTCAAATGCATGTAACGTTAGTTGTGGTGCTAACATAATTTCATCTCTTCTAGACGATTTCCCAAGTCTTTGGCATACATCACAGGCTCTATAATAGTCCTTAGCATCTCTATGTAGAGTAGGCCACCAAAGGCCAGCCCTAAGAATCTTCTACGTAGTTTTCTTCCCTACGTAGTGTCCTCCTGCGATGCCTTCATGATATTCGATGAGGATCAATGGTCACTCTGCCTCTATAACACACCTTCTCAATATCTCATCAGGTCCCATCTTGTATATCTATCCTTCTATAAGCGAAAAGTCTGCAGTGTGCACTACTAGCTATTTCTTCTGGGAGATTGTATATTCACTGGGTGCCATTCTTGTTGACAGGAACTAGACTATCTCTGCGAAGTGGTCATCAATATTTCTAATGGCTAGCAGCTATGCATATGGTAGTGTATCCTCCAAACTAGTGGGCTCTTCTCCATGTTCCAACCTCAACAAGTGGTCAGGAGCTTTGTTCATTATTCCTAGCTTAACTACGATCTCAAAATCATATTCCTGAAATAGCAGAAGCCATTTGCATATTCTCCCCCACAACACTGGCTTGTTGACTAGGTATTTTAGCGTGAAGTGATCAGTAAACATTTTAAAGTGTCCTCCCAACAAGTAGTGGTGGAACTTTTGTAGCACATACGCCATGGCTAACCGTGGTGGTGTAGTTGATCTCCGTTGTTGATAGCTTCCTTCTAGCAAAGGCTAATAGGTGGTCGATGTCTCCTATTCCTGGTTGTGCTAACACAACTCCTAATGCAATAGAAGATGCATCAACATGCACATGAAACTCCTTACTCCAATCTGGGAAAACCAGAATAGGTGCAGTAACCATTTTCCGTTTCAACATGTCAAAGCTCTGTTGGCATTCTTCTATCCAGTGAAATTGAAAATCTTTCTTCAAAATATTTTCCATGGGTGTTGTAATCTGGGCATGTCCTTTAATGAACTTCCTGTAATATCCTGTGTGTCCCAGCGTAGTGTGTAGATGTTTGACTGAAGTAGGAGGTGGCAAATCAACTATAATGACAATTTTAGATGGGTCTACCAGCAATCCTTGATTGCATACAATATGACCTAACAACACCCCAATTGGTGAGAAGAAGATGCACTTCTTTAGATTTAAGGAAATTTGACATTGCATGCATTTATCCAACATTAGCCTTAGACATTCAATATGATTCTTCAATAAACTAAAAACAATCCAATCATCAAAATATGCTTCTAGAAATTTATGTAGAAACTCCTTGAATGGTTCGACCACCACCCTGAAAAATATGGCTGGTGCATTATTCAATCCTAATGGAATTACTGTATATTGGTAGGATCCCCATTCTATGGCAAAGTTGGTCTTATGATGATCTTCCTTGGCAATCCGAATCTGATGGTATCTTGAAAATCCATCTGTAAAAGAATATACCTCCTGGCCTCCTACATTATCTAACACTTCGTCAGTGAATGGCGTAGGGAAGGGGTCATGCAAACAAACATCATTCAGCTTCCTAAGATCTATGTAGATCCTGATCTCTCCTGTCTTCTTGTCTTGTACCACCATAGGGCTATTCCATTCTGATTCTTCAATAGGTTCTATAATTCCTGCTTCCAGCATTCTGTCAAGCCCAATCTTCACTTTCTCCTTATATTTAGGGTTCAATCTTTAGGGTATCTGTTTGACTGGTCTTTCATCTGGTTTCAAAGGGATCCTCATTTCTCCTATAGGCCCTTTAATGCCCTTCATATCAATGAAATTGGTCGGAAACAAGTCCTGATATTCATGCAGTAACTCCATTATCTTTTCA
This sequence comes from Picea engelmannii, assembly GCA_009831015.1. Classification (NCBI taxonomy): domain Eukaryota; kingdom Viridiplantae; phylum Streptophyta; class Pinopsida; order Pinales; family Pinaceae; genus Picea; species Picea engelmannii. Next base: position 104,493 of record ML807110.1, read on the forward strand.
ATAGTAGCAATGTCCCAACAATCTCCAACATTTGCAAGCTTCGGTGTTTTCTCTGTTCCAATATTGACTTTCATGATCCTGATCGGTTGTCCAATAAATGGTAGCTCAACTCCTGGTCCTTCCACATATCTCTGGACTTCTGTTTCTGCGATGTTCACCTTCCTAGGATCATCGTATTCATCAACATTGATGTTGTAACAACCTTGCATTTTTCGGAGAGGCACAATCCATTCATCCTCTTCTTGCTCCAAAGGGAGGCTAGGTGCATCCTCAAATACTTTATATCTTACAGTCTGTAATGCTTGATCTACTGTAGGATATTGGCTTTCGAATAAAAAGGTGGTGACAAAGTTATGAGTCATACCTTCCTAATCTGTAGTGATGAGGCGCAGTTCTTCTTGAAGGTACCAATTGATAGGGATAGTTTCCAGTGTGTTTATGAATTTGTGCACCCATTTCTCTTGAGGAATATTTCTCCAAGATTCCTCGCAGCACATGGTCCTTTGGACAACTTCGTCCTATATACCGAAATTCGCAGCCTTCTACTTGTGCTGAGAACCGCGCGGTCATCAGGGTGCGACATTGTACCCATTCTATAATGTTGTTTTTTTGTTCCCCCCACCATCTTGCTGGTGTGTATTTCAAGGCCTCATCCATTGCCAACAAGTGTTGTTGCATTGGTACACTTTATTCAAAGTCCGACAAGAAGGTTTCTAACGGATTCAAACCATCAAAGGTGGGTAAGTTACTTTCGGTTGTGCTGATCCAACGTACTTCTCTGGTTAATCTAGCACATCTCCTTGTAGATACTTCATACATTTTGTTCTACCAATTCTCCAGTGCTTCTTCTGAGTTTGATGAACATGCGTTGTCACTTCGCCAACTCAAATTTCCATCCGCCGTAGGATTAATGTAATCCTGTTGTCTAGTTGTTAATTTGTATATTTTTTCCATTTCGTATGCATGGTCTTCTTTTTTGATGGGCTCAGTGTATCGCGGAACTTCATCGGGATATAAAGGTGCGATGACCCTAAGGCCATCTCCTTCAAACATCATTCGCCTTTTATTTAAATCAACCACAGTGGAATTATTGAAATCCCAATCAATTGCTAACAACGCAGGGTAAGGACAACTATCATCAACTATCTCAATCACCTCGAAGTTTGAAAACTTCCTCACTTTGTCGATGTCCACAGGGACATGTTCCAATCTTCCGAAGAGGCTTATGGCCTGTTGATTAGCCATCCTAAGCCTTATAGGAGAATCGATCACCTTAGGTTTTCCCATCAGTGCCCAGGTTTGCTTCATCATGACATTGACCTCTGACCCTAAGTCAAGGACCACATAGTCTATATCATACTCTCTAATCTGAGCATTTAGGTGTAGTTCCTTATTTTTCCTTATCTTCTTGGATAGTTTATGTACTTCTTTATTCAGTAAAGGATCTACCCTTCCTATCTCATACTTTCTGACCAAATTTTGCAGTTCTTGTATAGATTTCTCATCTTTAATCAGCTCTATAAATGTATATAAGAAACTGACAAGTTTACTTGCCTCTTTTCCATCTCCAGGTGAAGCAGACTGATCGAATGCTAGAGGCATTCCACATTCTCTTACTTCTGGTCGTGTCTTCGATGAAGATCCCTGGTCTCCCCTGAATTCTCTTCTTGCCTCCTCGAACATTTTTTTTTTCTTTCTTTGCATCAAAAGTTTGTGTCTTCTCTGCAACTTTCCCGACTCCTTATTCTTCTGTAGTTTTTCCTTGGATCATTCTGTCTTCTCCTGTAACAATGCCTCCTCTAGTGATAACAAAAGTTCTAGGGTCTTCTCTGCGAGGTTATTATTTGATCAGTTGTATCCGTGGGTTCTGCTAAGGTCCTCGTTTCTCTTGAAGTTTAGCCAACAATGATGGACATTCCTCGATGACATGCTCGAAAGAGTTGTAATAGATGCAAGTGGTACAAGGCTTCTGACAGTCCCTTTCCAAGTGTCCAGGTTGTGCGTAGTTATAAAAGATTATCTATCCTTGACCTCGACCCATACCTCCTCCTCTTCCTCTTCCTCAGAATCCACCACGAGGGTTGAAGTTTCCTCTCCTAGGGGAGTTATACTACGTAGTGTTTCCCTCTTGTTGTACTTCACCTTGAATTTTGTATATATCCCTTGACCTTTCATGCATGAGATCGTAAGCCCTACAATCCCTATCATCATGTCCCACAAACTTACAGAATGTGCAATATAAATTTGTGGGTGTCTGGACATATTTTTTCATGTAGGCACACTCACTAGGGCGATGTCCATTTTTGCATACCTCCCACGAGGGTAGGGTAACTTGTTTCAAGGGGCTTGGAGCTCTAGAGGCCAAGTATTCATGGAATAGGGGACAATGTTCCTTGTCATGGCCTTCTGATCTGCATCTGACACACCAGATGTCTTCTCTTTTGTCTTTTCCCTTGTCTTTCTTCATATCTTCGACCTGTAGAGACAAACTAGTTAGTTGACTCAATATTTGACTCATACCTGAGCTGGATTCTCCCATAGGGGTTAATTCTAGCTTCATGGAGATCTCTAGCGCCTTAGCTTGCGAAGCAATCTTCTGTTGCATTAGAGGATCTCTGATGTGTGGTAAGAGGGAAACAATGAACCATTCCTTGTTCTTCTCATCTGGGATTTGAAAACTCAGATGGACTGTCAAGGTCTTGAATCTCTAATCGAACTCCCATACCTGTTCAAATATTCTCTGCTTGATTTATTTTAGTTCTGTAATGCACTATGATTTTGACTTAGGTTTCTTGAATTCATAAATTAACAAAGTCTTAATAAAATTCAATGGTTTAGGTGTAGCTCCTTGGAGAAATTTCATATACCAACTCAGTGCGCGATCTCTTAGGGTAGTACTGAACTGAGCTCATTTGACAGCTTCGTCGATGATATTCTTAATACTCCACACAACTTCATAGAGAAACCAATGTTTCTCATGATATTCAGATCCATCCCCTCTAAAGGTGGGTAACCTCATCTCGTATGCCATAGATATTCCTAGGTTTCTGGATTGAGTATGTGATGGACTACTAGTGACAATGCTCTGATGACTTAGGTTAATCTGGTTACTTAAGGCTACTGAAACAACAGGAAGAGTACTGGTACTTACTTCGATAGTCGGCGCAGTTCCTGAAGCTTTTGGCTCTTCTTGGCGAGGTTCCTATGTCCTAGTAGATTTTGAATGCTCCTCATCTGTCAGATCTGCCTCTTCTCCACTGTAGAAACCCTCATCCCCGTAGTTCTGCTTAAACAGGTTCACAAGATGAAATTCTCTGAATGCTCTCCCACTGCGCGTATGTCCAGCCTCTTTGTCTCTATCGCTTTCTGAATTCTTGAACATTATCCTTTTTGGATCTGTCTAGCTACTGTATCTTCAAAATGTTCTTCTCATGCACTAGCATCTTGATCCTCAACTTCAGAAAATGTAAAAATTTTCCTTTGGATCCCTTAAAGAAATATCTCTCAGCTTGGCTATATGGCTCTACTCTGTCAACAACGAATTCGGTGATGTACCCTCCAATAGTGTTATCGAACCAGTGATATACTGCCCTTGACACGAAGTTATCAACTCTCTTGACCTTTTTGATCAGTGTCGATGTCCAAACCATAGGTGGCCTAGATTTGATCTCAAATTGGGTATCTTCTAATCTATATAGCCACTCATATAGCTCCTGATGGATTCCTCCAAAAAACATTTTGTGTATATCAGTAAATATATATCTCTCCAACCAATCCTCTGTACTAATATTAGGGTTCTTGTTCTGGGCTTCAACGAAGTCCTTTTCTTGGTCATCTATCCACTTCTGGATCTTTGTCTTTGATGGAAACCACCTTGACATTCCCTCAAGAATATTTTGGTCTCAGCAATGGAACCATTTGTTGGCACAAGGGCAGACCCAGGGTTCAACTCCAAGAGCACACCAACAAGCCCTAACTACTGGCCCTTTCGGCAACACTTGCGAAGTAGATGCAGTCTCACCTGAAGTAACTATGGGGGGGTTGCAGGACATAGATGTCTACAACCAAGGGGATATCAAGTGGATCCAATACAAGAACAACACAACATTTATATATCATTTACCAGTTCATATCTACTCCACAAAACTATCTATCAGATCTAACACCATAATGCAATTACCAATATAGAAAATGACAAAGAACAGAGCATCAATCACACACAACACAAAATATACATGGTTCACCCTCTCTCTAGGGCTATGTCCACATAACTGTGCTTTATAATATATTAAGATGAAGCATACAGTTCATTTATGTGCTCTTAGTTAGCAGATCTTCTTTATTCTTCTCTCTATCTCTCCCCTTCCTACGCACCCAACTGTAGGACTTGATCTCTGCACCCAGCTGAAGATCTTACAATACCAGAAGGCTCTTACACTTAGCGCTTCTCTCTCACACACAATAATCACTCATGCCAATAAAAAAACTAGAACAAACCCTCTTCCCTCATCTAGGTTCTTATTTATACATTACGATCACTCACCGATAGCCTTAGGCCAAAACCTAGGTGTCAAAACCCTAGATACCAAAACCCTAGGTGTCCAAAACCTTAGTTCAACTTGTCCCATGTTTTTAGGGCTTCGCTAGCCTATCTTTCCTTCCTTCTCGTGCAGTGCTCCAAATCATCTAATGATGGTTTTTCCCTCTTACTGAGTTGTCCACGATCTTTCTTTCTTGCTGATCTGTCATCCTCGATCTCCTCATCCAACGACTTGCTTCCTTTTATTTTGCTCTGCCTTTTCTGCTCTTTTTCTCACTTCGACCCAGTAACAGTCACTGTGTCTTCCGCGTAGTTCAGATTTCATCTTTTTTGCCTTAATATTCTCTTACTTCCATAACCAAGGGCCAACAAGTACCTTCCTACCCATGAGCATATTGTAGATATCTTCACCAAACCTCTTTCCAAGATGAAGTTCGAGTACTTATTTGAGAGACTTGTCCTGGTGGAGAATGCCTCCCTAACTGAGAGGGAGTGTTGATGATTACATCTTCGTGAGATATCCTCCAAGACACGTTCTCCTCTGATACTAAGTTGAGTCAACCTGTGAGAGAGCCCATGTGTTGGGTGTGCCCATGAGATGGGTGTGTCGTTCCTCTTTGGACTGAGATGAGACGATGTGTGCCCCTATGTGGGGTGAGGATGCCCATGAGATGGGTGTGTTGTTCCTCTCTAGATTGATATGAAACGATGTGTACCCCTGTGTCGGGTGAAGGTTCCCATGTGATGGGTGTGCATGAGAGTCTAAACTGATTCGTTATGACGTGTGGTCTCCTGCCTTGTGGACTCAGTTGAGTCAGGCTTGAGATGGTACTCTAGATTATTCTCATGTGGAATTAGTGAGATAGAGATATGTTTTGTAGGAATTCCTTGTGGCTAATCACAAGTGAACGTGCCCTTATTTTATGAGCATTGGTGGATGTCTGAGATCCCTTGCTATATTTTCTGAGAGTAAGATTTACCTGTAACCCTAATTGTGATGTAAAGGGTACAGGTCGGCTCCACAATATGTGAAAGATAATTAATTTTTATTGTAATAATTAATTATTTTATGAGTTATTGAGGTCGGACCTATTGTTCCAATAGAAATCACTTTTGATCTGTCTAGTCTAGTATAAATAAAGGTGATTTACCCATTGAGGAAACACACAAGTCACTTTTCATTTGGAAATTTCAGCAAGTACATCTTCTAGGGTTGAAGTGCACACCTCTCTTGGGCACAAGTTTTAAGGTAGTAGAGAACCCTCTTATGTGCATTGGTTTTTCATGGTTGGAGGATCTTCTCTTGAGAATATAGCAACGGATTTCTAGGTTTTTCTCCCTTGTTGAGAAAAACCTGTTGTAAAAATTGTTGTGTTATCTGCTGGAATATTAGTTACAACAATTATTCTTGTAGGATTTATTATTTCCTTTGTGGTGTTAATGCATTGCAGGTATTCATCCTCAAAGATAAAAAGACAAAGTGGTGTTAGCCAACTTGAAAGCCTTCTTTCATTACATGGTAAAGCTTGCACCACAAAAATGTCAATCTTCAGTATTTAATTAAAAGAGATTATTCAAAATTAACCTATGTGCTCTGAGTTGCAACTATTAAATATTTCACCCTTTTTCTTCTAAAATTGCATTGGAATTCATCCCTCTTAGATGATCTAATGTAATGGGTTGTTCTTTCTCATATCTTCTATCATACTGCAACAAAATTATTAACCAAGAAAGTGTTGTCTACCTTTCCTTTGTTTCCTATATTGTTCTACCATCAGGTCATTGATGATCTTTATTGAGATTCATCCTTTTACTCCATGCCCAATGGTCCATCCCTCAACCATATCAACCACATATTTATAATCCTACCTTATTCAAGATCTAGACATTGTGACTAAACAATAACCAGTCTTTTGTGGTTGAGTTATAAGAGAGATCCCTCTCTAGATAGGAAGTGTTAGCTTCCAATTTGAAAGTTGGTTTGTGGTTACCTCTGATGTTTCCTCTCATAGCCAAGGAAAATTATAGAGTGATAACACCTCCGACCATGGAAAATCAACAACACAAATCTTCCTTCAGATTCCCTTCTTCGTAGTGAATTTCCTTTGGGACTGAAACTTACTCCAAATATCCCTCTACGATGAAAAATTGAGATCTATTGATATGAAAATCCAACGGTCGATGATTAAAGCGACCCTCTAAAGGCCTGAGCCTAAAATAGGGGCCCATCCTTGACCCGTCAACATATTAGGTATCGAAACGTGCTATTCCCAGGAATCTGTTGGCTTCCATGTTGGCATTGCACGTCATGACGACGTCACTCTCCCCTTTTACTTACTTACCACACACACATGGGGGACCTGTGACGAATTGATGACTGAGGTTTAATATCTCCTTTGTGTCAATAAATGGTCCTCATTCATTCTCAAAGTCACCTCTATCAGAGTTCTTTCATTTTGGATTCCAAGGGTACTCCAACCTTTGGACTCCAACAAAACTCACCCCTTATGATCTACGACGGAAATCAAATCACTACGTCGACTTCAACGACTGTGATGACTTTGGGTCTTCTATGTCGTCGGACCTCGATGATGACCACTACAATGAATCTAATGATCTGTATTTCCACTATAGCCACCCTCCAATAGATCAACATTCCTTATTGACTCACAATACATCCTTTCTAGGCATTATAGCCTATTTCAACGAAGGGTCAGGATCTATCCGTTGCACTGATCCAACATATGTGATTACTTCTAGCTTGAAATGTCATTTTTCATCAAGGAGACCTTTCGTCTAATGGTCGAGATCATCTCACTGCTTCAAATAAACGAATGCGATTTCATCCACCTAGGACACAAGATTTATGTGGGTTAACGGTCTGATCTTGGACTTAGTCGTTCAAGGATATATTCTAAGTATTTTCTAAGGTTTTACTAGGCCTTCATGATATATTTTGTCCTCCTCTAAACCAACTAAGGTATTCCTACTTCACCCCTTTAAGTGGAGATTTGCGTCTTGCGAACTTCCTATACAAAGACATGGGATTCAATAGAAGCATTAATTCTCTCTAAACCACACAAAGGCCTCTCTCAGGCACTGAGACATTCTAATGCCTATCTCAGGGCACCCTGCCCCTTCCTACTAGGAACTATTTTTCATGCTTCGTTTATAGGTCTGTTTTATTTTCATAGGCTACACACTACAATAGATATCCTATTGCATTCGTAGGAGACATAAAGATACAATTACGTTCACAATTAATTTCACAATAGGAATCATTTGTACAATCCCCTAACTATTCAAAATAAGCTTCAGGGTCCTCTTGCTCATGGATGTAATATACATAAAATTCCATACAAACACATTTCATAAAAGCACAAAGGCCTCCCAATGGATATATATATATATATATATATATATATAAGTCCATAAGTCACACATATGTATTCATTATTACAATGTAGACATTCTATCCATACATATTAGTTGAATACACAAAGTATAGAGATACTTGTATGTTACACTTGATAATCCAACCAACTGATTGTGGGTGTTCTTCTTTCCACCCAATCATAGGCTCAAATGCATTCATTCTTAGCACTCTGGACACCCCCGTTCCAGGCCATGGTACTACCAGGGAATATCTCTCAAGTTCTCAGTTAGATTTGAAGGTCACTCTCCTTCACTCTATTCTTGGTAGAGATCTTCCTTACACCCACCTAGCCTCGGCCTCTTCGAGGTTTATCATATGTATTTCCAACATCAATATCACAACCCTCTTAGCTCAGGTTGGATTTTCTGGGTTCTCTGACCAGTCTTACGACCAGTTTCTCTCCCTATGAAATTTCTTGAACTCTCCTCAAGTTCACCTCCCATGCTGGTGTCTCCCCTCTTTCCCTTTCTCGTGCCTTTTCCTGCACACATTCTCTCGGAAGGTTCTCGACCTATCCTTTTGTTTCTTCTATCACAAGGAAACTCATGGGTCAATCTGGACTACATAATTGGTACTCTCTTGTACCTTTGTCTAGAATCCTCTATTGTCCTATCCATATTTTCCATATTTTCATTCATTGAGGGTGGTTGGTTTCTCAACCACCAATCCTCCCTCATTAACCTACTTGCCTTGTCATCGGGGTTAAGGATAAGTATGAATATTCCAAAATATATCAGCAAGGAAGTTTGGGTCATATTGCCATAATGAACCCCATTCCTAGATTTCCCATTCTTTCCCTTGGTAGTGTCATGACTAGTACTTTGAGGCTTCACCCCCACAATCAGTTGTTGGCAATTACAATTAAACAATAATATATTTACAATATTTACATGTCATTGCATGGAAATCACTAATTATGATTTATTACAATCTAGAGGAAACATGGGTGTTACAAAATTCTTGAGGGTTGTGAGTATCCAATGTAAAGTCTACTGACAATGAATTAATTGCCAAAGGGGGTAGTTTCATACCATGTAAAGACCTCTAGAGGACCCTCTTGCATTTATTGCCCGTCCTTCACTATTTTTCCAATGTTTTTTACACTTGTTTAAGGCTTCATTGGACTATATATTATTCTTCTTGAGAAGGATAATTGATGATTTTTCTTGTTTTACCAAATCCATTACCGATATTAATTTTTTCATGCTACCCAATCCCCTATAATTCCAAGAGACAATAATCATCATTTACCTGGGGTTTTTTTATTTCCACCAATAGGTGGATTCTAGCCACTTTGTTCCTTATGGTTCTTCTTCCCATTAGGTTTTCAAAGGTGTGTTTTTGTCCCAACTCTATTTATTTTTCTTCCATTTCCTCTCTTTTATCTTTGTGCAAGTTTTGTCTAGTTCTCTTGCGAGGTTTTCCTTCTGTGACTTGCTCCTTTTCTTCATCAAATTGTTCCTCCTCATCATGTTGAGAAACCTAATGGTTAGGTTATGCACCTACATAAGATTAATATTTATTTGGGGAGGGAAAATAATCCTCCTAATGTTCAATAATATTACTTTCCATAGTTGGTGTTGGGACAGAGTCAAGGTTTTCCTCAATAATCAGAATCCTTATGGTTGATCTATAATTGAACACGGGGATTCCAATTGTTTCCATGGTAGTAATATGTTCTTCATGGGAGAGTTAATAACTATTTTTATTAGGAATGACTATCGTTCCTTTTGATCCATTTAAGGATTTACCTTTTATTCCATTTTCCTGGTCATTGGATGGACTTGGTTTAGATGGTTATCATATTATTATTCCTTCTCTAGGTGGTTGAGAGGATACATTAGATTAAAGAGATTTATTAGGTTGTGAAACATTACATGTTTGATTGTTCTTCGCCCTTTTATTTTTAACCTACTACCATCAATCCTCCTTTTCTTGAGGTCCTTTCTCAATTGTTGAATTTTGTGGATTTGTTTAGTGAAATGCACATATTTGTGGCATTTCTTGCACATAAAAGGGAGATTCTCATAATCCATAGGTTGGATATTATTCCAATCATCCAATTTTAGTTGGATTTATTTTGGTAAACCATTTTCTATATCTACTTCAACATAAATATGCACATAGGAAAGCATTCCATCTCTTGGTTTCTTTGTCAATATAAGTTCCTAGGGTATTCCAAATGCTCCTCAAAACAACATCATTCCAACATTGAAGGGGAAGATGTGGAAATATTACCCATACTGGAAATGCAAAGGGAATTTCATTTTTCAGGATTGAAGTTTGGTGTCCATCTATTTACATAAATTCCTTTGGTGCCATAGAAATATGGCCCACTTCAAAATACTAAATCCATGTCTTCTTTAGTTTCAAAGAATAAAGTATAAAACCTTATGCTGCAAAAATGATGAGAAATCATTCCTTTAATCAATTCAATATAACTCTTATAAATCCAAGATGCTATGGCTCTAGGAGAAGGCCAGACACTGATGAAATAGCCAAAAAAATCCTTATCCACAAGTTTCGGGTCCATTTGTCAAGCATTGGAAGGAGGGTAAAGAACCTTCAGAATCACATTGAATAGTTTAACAAAGTGAGAAGGGGCACTCTTGAAATATTTTCTCATAGAGGAGACAAGCACCTGAAACACTTCAGTCTCTAAGAGGGGGCGGGGGGTAGGATGACCCCCCGAAGCTAAATCTATAAACAAAGATGGGCGTTTGAGGCTCTAAGGTTTTTTATGACAGAGCCTTGTTCATTTGTAATGGGTCTTTGGTGACATCATCAAAATTGTTAGTAGCCTCATCTTGTGCACCTTGTAAATCCATTATCAAGGAATCAATACATTCCTCCATGATTTTGATCTCTATTCAAAATTCCTTATTATCTACCTTATGACCCTCTTGGGTTGTCACAATAGCCTCAATTTTTGAGACTAACCCTAATTCCTCACCCTTCTTGGACTTTATCTCTTTGATGATATTTTTGTTTGATTTGACCTTATCTTTTTCCATTTCCATATCATTCTCCAACTTAGTGATTTAATTTGGCAACTTGAAAGTATCATATGTAGTCTTCTTATAGCCATGACAAGTTCCCTTAGTTGTCTATATTTGATCATTGGGAGCAATTTTTTTCAAGTCTATTGATACCCCAATTGAATTGTAGTCTTAAGTTGCATTTTATTTTGGGTTTAATGACCTAGGATCCATGGAATCCATGTACAACCCCCCTGTCCTATTAAATTATTTAAATAACTCTACTTTAAGCTAGATCAAAAGTAAACATTTCTCACTTGTTCTTTTTTTTCCACAATTTTTGTTAGTCTTATTGATGATGTACCATGTTTAGTACTTCTATGCATTCTAATGTTGCAACAACTAGAAGTGTGAAATTAGGACTGAGGTGTTGTCAATGGCAGGGGAGGGTAAGAAGCTGGAGTGCACGTGGAGTGAAATGGGATCCTTCAGTGAAAATGGAGGGTATTATTGACAAAGTGGTGTAAGCTCTAGGTGGAGTTGGGAATGAATGGATTAGATAGGAAATAATAACTTGTGCCATAAAGCATAAGGGGGTAGACAGAGTAGTAGAGGATGATGGTTGTGCAATGTAAGAGAAATATTGGATAAGAATTGATTTAATGTAGACCAAGGGATGAACATGGTATTTGGAGGAATAATATAGGAATGTAGGGGAGAAGGAGGAGGAATACTTTTATATTTTAGGTTTTCTCATGCCTTAACGTTTTCAGATACCTCAATTTTTGATAGACTAAATACAAAAATTTGGAAGGTAGGACCATGTTAGGCAAAGACACTTCTTCTTCATGAAGTGCTTGTGGTCTCTTCTTAAAGAATCATGTTAATTTCTTTCCCCTTTCATGCACTGTAAGGCTTAAAAAATATATCATTTAAAAAATTTGGTATACTTCCATGTTATAATAATGAATTGGTATAATGTGAGCTCATTTCTTACCTAAAATCAAGCTTTCCTTATGCACAACAAGCAATATAATTTGAATTAAGAAAACGAACACCACTAGAACTTGATAGTTGATACAATTTTGCAAAAACTTAGGCACATTGTTTCTAGACCCATATAAGTGTTGAATAAGTTCAAATTTTGAAATAATTCCACACTCAAATTATTCTCAAAAGATTTTAAATTGGGGAAATGTATCTTCATTGTTCAAAAACCCAAGATACAATTTCTAGTAATGTCTAATCATTTGATCAAATAATGACCAACTCTCTTACAAATATTTCAATCCTCTACATTTAATTTCGAATTGAAAAGATACATATACACACTTGAATGCACATTTGATGGTTCTAACTAGATACCGATATGACTCTTGAATGGTTTTTGTGTTAGTTATAGGGATACCTTCGAGGAAAGAAAATAAAGAAAAGGATATGGAGACGAAATCACTTGCACCTATAGAATATTTAATCATATTTAAATACATTGTTACAACCATAGGATTCATAGGAATAAAATTGTTTAGAGAATTATTGGAGGCCTACTATTAGGCACCCCCACCACTTGATTTTCCCAGGAAAACCATAATTTCAAAAGGATATGATGAGCTCAAGTTGAAATATATGGTCCAAACATCACAACTAAACAACATAGCAACCAAAACATAGTGATTTTAATGTTTATATGTAATACAATGGTTGGTGAAATGAGATAACACTCAAGAGAGACAAATCTATTCGAATAATAGGAGAAAAATTGATTTGTATGGCCTAAATTTCATCACCTCCATCTACAAGCTACGAAATCCTAAAGTCTTATTGAATTCAGAATTGGTGAACACTTTGTTGCTAACAAAGATCCAACGGGAGGCATACAATGATGGTGTCATGGTGGTAGGAAATTTCAAAAAAATATAAGTGGGACTTTCCCTACTCTTCATCTATAGCCACCACTAGTTGACCTAGTGAAATTGGTGAGAAGGATTTCACACACTTGTAAGATTCATGGGTGTCCCTAAAGTTCTATATACTCTATGAAGGGTTTATTTTAACTAGGTAAATATAATATCCAATAATATGAGCTCATCCATCCATAAGATTTAAAAGACTCTCATAATTAATAAAACATAATAATTTTATATGGAATCTTCTTTGTCACTTATCATATGTGTAATACACCAAGAGGGAACTGTGTAGATTTACGCATACATGTTCATATAAGCTGGTGAGTTGGGATGGTTTTTGGTCCAGAGCACCTTGTATGTATGAAAGTTAGGCCAGGATTCCTGTGTGACTTAGGATGGTGAGCCTATATTCTATGGTCGGAAAGCCAAGATTTGTATTTTGTAAAGAACACTATCATATTAATAAAATTCATCATTATTGTAGACCTCGAGATGAAAAGAGTATGTGGAGCTAGGACTCCACGAGAGGGAAAGGGGGCTAAGGGACTTATGAGAAGGGATTAATCTAGGGGCTAAGAAAATCAATATAATAAAATATTCCTTAAGAATTCCAATCCTAAGTTGATGTCATGATGATGTTTTATCCTGAGTCCTTGGAAGTGGGATGAGTTCTCAAGAGAGGGGAAGTGGTTTCATGTTCCACTTGAAAATTTAATTGCATGCATACTTAAGCATTAGGCTTAGTGTTTTTTTTTTGGTATTATCATTCATTCTAACTACTATTGGAATATATTAGGACTGTATTCCCTATTGGTGAGTGAACCAGAGGAAAGAGTGGAGATTCAAGTTGTTGGAGTTGTTACCCTGTAAATATTTGGTGGATTGGATGTGATTTTTCTCCCTGGGTTTCCTTGGGCTAGGATGAGACCATAGAGGGATATTTTTGGGAATATTTTTCCCTCTATGTTGGCCTTATGGATGTGTGTAAGATCCTTGAGATAAGTCATGTGTTTCTAGTGCCACAAAGCTATGATACTTCCTGGTCAGCCTATTGGTAAAGACTTGGAAGGGAAGTGGTACAAATGAAGGGTTGTTTAGTAGTGAAGGGGTACACTTCCTTGGGTGGGACAAGTTGATGGGAATGAGAGGTTGTGAGAAGGAACTGTTGTTGGAGTTGGTGTCATTGGCCTTGACTTGAGTTGTGTGTTATTAGACCTTAGTTGGCATGTGAGAACCTTTGCTCTGGTGGAATTGTATCCTTAATGGCTCAAGGGTGACCTATTGTTGAGAAATATAACATCAGTGTATATGGCTAGGAGGAACGTCAGAGGTTTGCACCTAGTTGGTGTTTATTTAAAGATAAGTTCCATGTATTTGAATTTTTAAATTATGTGTTCAATATATTGTAATGTGATTGTTTTTCTAGTGTGTTTAATTGAATTTCCTACACATTGCATTGATGAATTCTTAACATGTTTATTTATGTTTGGACATGATTTATGCATGGTATGGTTTTCTTGTTGGGATGCATAATTGTTATTTATGCAGCATTGTCTATACAAAAGTGTTATAGATCCATGATGGGAAAAGTTAATGATGGTATCATAATGAAATTTTATGGTAGCATTCCTTAGCATGAAGGATGGGGACACCACATTGAGGTATCATAGTGGTATCAGAGTGAACTTTTATGTAGTGTGGCCCATGCGGGGACTTGGGTAAGTTACAGTATGAACACCAAATCATTTCATTGGAATGGATTGGATTTGGAACCCATCTAGACAACTTGTACATTTTTACTATTGGGATTTATGGATGAATAAGTATGTCTCTAAATACAAGCATATATGTGATAACTTCTTGGCATCTCTATACAAAATTGTATCCAATAGACCATAGAAGCAATGCAAGTTATAGAATCCATTGGTGATTAATATTTAGAAAATATTTATAATAATATTAAGGTATATGGATGCACCAAATCCCTTCACTTTATTCTAGTATATGTACCAAGTAGGCTAGTCTTGAGCTAGATATCATATTAGATAGCCTAGCATGGGGAAAATGTAATACTGAAAAAGAATAATATGGATGTATTCTTGACATACCCCATCACCATTGGGGTTTATAGTCTCTTTAACCATGTCTTTTCTAAGATGGAGGTATGAGAGATCAAAATTTATAGATCACAAATTAGTTATTTTAATTTTCATGATTTTTTGAAGAAGATATCATGATATCATTTCAAATCATAGCCATTGATTTGACCTTGTTTCTATGAACAACTCCCAAAATAAGAAGTTTGTCAGAGATACTTAGAGTTGGATGAAGTTTTGACACAAAGAGTAGAGGTTTTTGTAAAATGATGTGCATTGAAGAATCTACTAGATTGCGTCCCAAAAAAGTGGATCCATTGTATTAGGGGTAGTCTTACATTGTCATTCAAGAAAAAAATGATGCAACTAAAAAGGGTGTCAAGATAGAGACAAAGGATAACACTAAGAAATAAGTTGATAATGTAAATAGTGTCATAGATGGTATATATTTAGGACAAAGGAAATAAAAAAACCTAAGGCAAATCAAAGAAGTATGGCCCAACAAAATCCACAATCCCTAAAAAGGACCATCCCAACACAACCAAAGAGAAACATATTAATTCTTGCATGGGAACCAACAAAGAGCTTGATGAAATTATTGGTACAGGTATGGGATTGATTGGAAGGGATGCCAAAAGAACCAAAACTACTTCAAAGTTTAAAACACACTTAAACAAAATACCACATATATTTGATGATGATATACCCATGGTGCTATATTTTTCCCTTCAATAAGATAAAAAAGGTACTTAAAAATTAAACGCGTAAATGAAGGAGAGTGGAATTAAATCAAGTTGTAATTGTGACCACATAGTCATTTGTAGATGATGTGAAGAAGATGCCTCCAATAGTGGTTCACAATGTATATACATAATTTCAATAGGATTTATTCAAGCTTGAGATTGGAGATATTAGGATTTGGGACATCTCAAAGATGGCCTTGATTATGATATCGCGAGTCATCGACTTACATCATATTTTTCTTGCCTTAAACAACATATTTTGGAAGATGTGAAAGGTTATGGTTGAATAGGATTTTCCTCATCCAAGATTGAAAATTTTCTTCTCATTGAGATCTTTCCAATGAGCTATCGTGCACCTAAAACATAGTTCGTATGTGAAAATTATGGCCCCTAACAAGGTAAATGTCCAAATATTCCCTACATGTCCAAGTGGAAACCATTCCATATTACCATAATTTGAATATGGGGCATAAGTAACATGCGATAATACACTAGGAATAATCATGGACTTTCCAAAAGAGTTTTGAAACCCTAAACCTAACCCTAATTCTAGCTATCAAAAACCTAGCAAAAGGGGGGAAAGGGGTTCACTTTTTCACTAGTATCCAATTGTTCTATAGTATGAGTAGGAATGTGGACTAAGAGATGCTAATAGAGTAGAGACATGCAATCATAATGTATATGAAAAGGGAATACCATAGTGTCACATAGCATTGTAGTAATCTCGTACATATTTCTAATTTTTATTGTAATATACATAACATAAGAATATGAAATGCACAATCCTTCATTGATTGTTGGTTTTCCTATATGGTTTTATAAGGTAAATATTTATGTTCCAATGTATGGATTTCCTATTGTAGTTTATTTTGTATGTTAAACTAGGTAAAGGTTTGAATGTTGTGTTTTTACTTCTAATAAAGCATTAAAAATACAAAA
>ML807111.1:17216-29523 GCA_009831015.1 Picea engelmannii
TTGTAGTTTATAGAATTTGCACTAGGATTGTGCAACCTTAGAAAGAAAAGTTTTGTTGCAAAAATGAAGAGGGATAGAAGTAGGTTTGAAAGAGGTTTTTATTTTCTACTCAAAAGGAGAGATCATCTTGAAATACTATTATGAAACCCTCAGGGAAATTCCATTAGCTAAAATTCTTTGGATCAATTACTAAAATAAATTAGATATGGAAACCCTAATCTTGTAGTGCTTAGGGAAATGCTACTAGCCCAAAAATCTATAGATCACTTGTTTGAAATCGGCTACTACAAACTAGGGTTAAAAACCCTAGTTTGACAACCCTTAGAGCAATGCCACTAGCCAAAAATATTGAGACTGGCTACTCCAATAATCATATTTGGAAACCCTACTTCCATAATTCTTATGGCAATACCACTAGCAAAAACTATCCAAATTGTTGTTAGAAATAAGATTAAAAGAGATGGCCCAAAACCCCAATTTCATAGTCACAAACTATTGAGGCCACCAGTGCATAGCCATGGATAAACACTCAATAGGATGACCGAAATAAATTAGTAGGTAAACCCTAATGATGGGCACTCCAATCTATGGACAAGATCCCCCAAAAAAACTCAAAACATGCTTGAAACCCCTTAACTTAGGAAATTTTTTTAATGGAAAAATTGATCACAAAACCTACCAACATGAATGGCTAAGAAGAAACCCTAACCAATAGTGAAATGAGTAGGTAAAGGTTCACAGCCTCTTTGATACCATGTTGAGATCATAAGAGACTAGAGGGGATCAAATGGAACCAACAACTAACTATATGTGTGCTAGAGAGAGAAAAACAACTATAGAACAAGGGAACACAACATTAGATATGGTGTTTGTAGGCTTAAACACTTTTAATTAGAGAGAAATGGCTTAGATGATGATCCACAAATGACATAATCGTAGTGTATTTATACACAACATTAGATATGGTGCTTGTAGGCTTAAACACTTTTAATTAGAGAGAAATGGCTTAGATGATGATTCACAAATGACATAATCGTATTGTATTTATACACAACTCAAGTAGGTAGGGTGCTTTCCTTGAGTAGGGATTATGGACCTACATCAAGATGAATAGGTTAGCTTTAACCAAACCTAGAATTTCAATAAAATGAGTGTTTTGACTAGGTTGGCCTTAGCCTAACCTAGAAACATAATATAATAATGATTACAATCAGGTTGATAATGGTAAAATGTGAATATTACACCATTCTCAACATGGAATAAATAATTTTGTTCTTGTTGTTAAGAGGAAAATTCATTACATTGGTGATTAGAAAATACAAGGAAGCTCCTATTAGAAAATACCCATTGGAACAGGATTTAGATTTGTACTTATTGAGACAATTAAAAGAGAAAAAAATTGAGAATGGAAGGATGCCACATATCTCTATAGAATAAAGATAAAAGTTTGGTGATATATTGGTCTTAATATCATTAATGTGGTTAGTGTTGAATGTCATTGAAAACATTATCAATTAAAAAGGGCCTTTCAATACATGTGTCAATATTTTATATATTCTCTACACATGAAGCTACCTTTGTAATTTTAGAATTTTGTGTATTATATATCACTAAAGAATGATAAAAATATGGTGATAAATAGGCCTTAATACTATAAGTGTAGTAATTATTGTATGTGCATTAAAAGTGCATATCAATTACAAAGGGCCTTTACAAAATGTTTATCAATATGTTATATATTATCTACACATGAATCTTCCTCTTAGCATTATACATTTCTCTTTGTTGTTTTTTTTAAATAATGTACTTGTGATTTCATAATATAGAGAAAAAGAAAATCTAGATAAGAAAAGACAAATAGAATTCCTAAAATTAGCAGTGACAACCCTTTGTCCAAACTTCAATTATAGGAATAAGGCATATTTATGTATTTGTGTTTAATACATAAGATTAGAAATCAAGACATTAACTCTTTGAGTTAGAAATTTGTCTTTGCGTTCTCTTTCATTACATGCAAAGAAGATCATGCCCAAAGAAGATTGCGTCCATACAACTAGGTAAACTTTTCTAACAAATCACAATATGAATAATAATCATCCAAAATGTCATAGCTATAAAGAGTTTCATGTATTATAATGCATATGATTTATATAGCTCTCAGGGAAGATTGTAGGTGAAAATTGATATAAAAAATCTTGGAATTTGTTGTAAGTGAATATTGATATAACAAATCTTGAACCGTGTTGTATAATCAATATTGAACACATATTGACAACCATAATGTGTACTAAGTACACTTTCTTAAAAATGTTGAAAGTATTCTAAAGTTTCACTCGATTTGGAGTTCTAATTTGGATTAATTTACCTTGTATCCTCTCTTACAACCCTTTTGGCCATTGTAGAATCCCATATGGTCCTTTAAGTGTCCCCATTTTGATTTTTATTTCAGTGGGCAAGTCATGATTGCCCAATGTATATACACTAGATACGAGCTAAAAAATTAATGAGTTATCATGCTTATGCTTTGTGTGGTTTATCACTTTCTTCAAATGATTAACATCAAAGAAAATAAAATATTCAAGGGTCAAGAAACCATACACAAAAAATTCTATGTAGTACACAAACCATTTCAATTAGAGTAACCTCCTAGGAGAAAAAACTCCATACCTGATTCAATGATTGCATGCCTGATGGAAATGATAAGAAATGTATGACCCTTACTTTGTGTTTTATAGTTCATAAGGCTATGGGACAAAATTTACACTACCAAAATGATGGGTTTAGTAGCTTTCATAGGCCTAGGGTCTCTTCTCTCCTTTTTGTTGTAAACTCTAGTTATCTCATATTCTTCAAAAAATGACCAACCCCTTCTTAGTTGTGATTTATTCTTAAATATCATTCCCTCTAAGGATCAATTAATACAAACCAATAATCTCGTCAAATGAATCGCTTCAATATCGTTTCCTTTCAATTTCATCTCACACGTGTGGATGGTCATATGGATTCCATGTAGGAGCCACATGTATGTTGTTGATTGGCATTAGTATGCCAAGGTGGTTGTGGTAATTATGTCATGGATGGAATCACCTATTGACAACCTCTCATAAAAAATATTCCTTGTTAGTAATCATGTTATGTTGATGCATCTTCCACTTATGTGTCATTGGCAACCCCTCTATATTGATGACTCTATTGTCAATGTCCTCTCTATCTATGAACACCTTGTTAGAAATCCACATTATCATTTGTTTCCCTTGTTGATCATTGGGCCCTCGTTGATGAACACATTGTCAATAACTCTTTATTGTCTTTAAATTTAGCTTTCCTGAGGGAATTGACCACTTTTTGTATTCAATTTTGAATCATACCTCCCACTTTTGGGATCCTTTTTCTCCTCCAAAATAGTTTTGGACAAGAAGGTGATGAAACCTATCCTCTACCTCTTACAATCTAAATATTTTTTCTTTGAATGGAACTTGACATCTCATACCAACATGAACTAACTCATGCTTGCCTCATTTTCCTTGTTGTCCATCCCCTTGTTGGTGAACAATTTGTCAACAACTCTTCATTGTTTCTAAATTCAGTTTTCTCATGAGACTTCACCACTTTTAGGATTCAGTTTTCAATCATACCTCCCCTTTTGGGAGATTTTTTGTCCCTAAAAACAATTTTGGAGAAGAAGGTGATGAAATCCATGTTCTACCTCTTCTCATCTATATATTTTTTCTTTCAATGGAATTTGATCTCTCATGTCAACACAAATTAATTGATCATTGCCTTCACAAGTCTCATGAGTTCTTTTTGTTAAATTTAGAGTTGTTATTAAGTTCTTTTCAATTTACTAGACAATAATAGCATAAGAAGGATCACTGAGAGAAACACAATCACAAGGTACACAACATTTTATCCTGGGAAACCCTCATGGAGGAGAAAACCCATCAAAAAATTCCTTAATATAGATTGTCAATACAATGCCAAGATAAAAGACAACCACCAAGAATATCCAAGACTGAGTAATACGCCTCTCTCTCCTTCTGGCAACTGTAGCTATCTCGAAAACTTGTGCACTAGATGAGTGGTTGAGTGAGTGTGAGAATGAGGCACTAGCCTCTTTTATTTATACTAGCTGAGGAGCTCTAGGGTTGTGTATTTTCATCAAGCAGGGTCGACTTCTTCATCTAGTGGCTAAAACCACTTTAATTATCCCTAGGGTTCGACTTCTCAATTAACATCATTTGATTAGGGTTTGACCAATCCAAAAAAGGGGATTTGGTCATACATAAGTCCTGATATGATCAATCCACAAAAGGGGATTTGGTCAAACATAAGTCCTAACATGATCAATCCACAAAAGGGGATTGATCTACATAATAATAACTCAATTATAATTAGAATATTCTTCGTTGTTACAATATTTCACCACTCCCCCTTAACAAGAAGGGTATTCTACAATACAACATCATCAGGAGAGAGAGAGGGAAGCAACATCGTCGACATCTAGAACACTGACTAACTCATCTATAAATCATCGGAATTTTTCTCATCATCAATAACATCATCGTTCACAACATGG
The DNA here is from genome assembly GCA_009831015.1 of Picea engelmannii. Classification (NCBI taxonomy): domain Eukaryota; kingdom Viridiplantae; phylum Streptophyta; class Pinopsida; order Pinales; family Pinaceae; genus Picea; species Picea engelmannii. The sequence goes on from ML807111.1 coordinate 21,793, forward strand.
AGTTGGAATAGTATCATCATCGTCATTCACAACATGCAGCTGCAATAGCATCATCATCATCATTCATAGCATGGAGATGAAATGGCATCATCATCACCATTCTCTACATCAACATCAATTATCATAACACTAATACAACATCATCAATCAGTACAAGATCGACACATCATCATCATCATCTTCAGCATGAAGCTGAATTAGCATCATCATCATCATCTTCAACATGAAGCTGAAGTAGCATCATCATAATCATCATCTTCAACATGAAGTTGAAGTAGCATCAATAGCATGAAGCTAGAATACTAATATCACCAACACGAGGTTGGTACATCAACATCAACAGCACGAGGCTGGTACACCAACATCAACAGCACGAGGCTGGAGAAACAACATCATCAACATCATCAACACGAGGCTAAGATAACAACATCATCGACACCATCAGCATGAGGCTGAGATAATAACATCATCAACATGAAGTTGAGATAACAACATCATCAACATATGGAAACAGAATGAGGTAGGTGTAACAACAACATTTTGTGGTACTCTGACCGTCCCTAGGGATCTGCCCAGGAATCATAAGATTCCTTAGGATATAAAATCCTAACGAAGCTACCACGTGGTACTCTGACAAACCGTCCTTACTGGACCTTCAGGATCTGCCTAGGAATCAAAAGATTCCCTAGGATATAAAATCCTAACGGAGCTACCACTACTTACCACAGTTGGCATATACATGCACAGGTACTCTGACAGACTGTCCTTATCGGACCTTTGGGATCTGTCCAGGGATGATCAGTTCCCTAGGATATAAAATCCTAATTGAGTTTCCCGTTGTTGGTCAAGATACCATAGTATCATCATCATCACTCCCCATTTCGAGGGAGGTCCTTTTGGACTATACCAAGCTTGTCTCGAAAGTATTCAAACTTTACACGAGACAGAGGCTTAGTCAACACATCTGCGACTTGCTCATCTGTGCCAACATATCAGATATTTACAACTCCCCTCTGCACCATATCACGAATATAGTGATATTGGATTTCTATGTGCTTCGACTTGTCATGGAACATAGGGTTCTCCGCCATCTTTATGCAACTATGGTTATCACATAGAATCACGGTTGCTTCCACCTCCATATCAAATAGAGCTGTCAACAACTTATGAAGCCATATGGCTTCACAACTGGTGGAACATGCTGCAATGTATTTCGCTTCTGCCATGCTGAGAGAAATACTGAATTGCTTCCTACTCTTCCATGAAGTCATGGCTGACCCCAGACTGAAACATCATCCTGAATTGCTCTTTATATCAGAAACACTTCAATCCCAATCTGAATCAGTATAGCCAACCAGTCTGAAGTCATGATCTCCAGAATAACAGAGACTAAATTCCAATGTACCCTTAAGGTATCTCATCACATGTTTTGCAGCTACAAGGTGAACACGTATGGGATCTACCAAGTACTGACTCAAGGCGTTCATAGCAAAACATATATATGGCTTGGTATTCATCATATACATCAACGATCCAATGATTTGTCTATACAACGTAACATCAACGAATTCTGGCGAAGTATCAACCAGGAGCTTCAACTTTGTTTCCATGGGTGTGTTCATGGCTTTACAACATATCAAACCTCTTCAGTATTTCAACTTCATACTCCTTTGGTTAAGGAATATCTTCTCTGGGATTTTCCAATCTTCAGGACCTTAGAAATAATGTATTAGGCTTAGGTCTTTCATCTCAAATTCTGCAGTGAGCTTCTTCTTACAATCTGTGATGAGTTTCTCTTCACCTGTCAATAATAAGTCATTCATATGTAGTAGCAAGATAACTGGTCCATCATCCACAATATTGAAGTAAAGATTGGGATTAGCTTTACTCTTGGTAAATCCCAAGCTCATCTTAAAACTATCAATCCTACCATACCAAGCTCTTGGAGCTTGTTTCAACATCTAGACATGACTCTCTTTGTCCTGTATTTCGAAACCAAATTTTCACATCTCATTGTACCAACCTGGTACACTTACTCAGCTTCAACTTAGTATGCACAATCATGTGCTAGCTCTATGTTATTTTTGCAAAGCACTATCTGTCTCACTGTTTGAGAGTGTGTATTCTACTCTCTCTGTAATTGTTCATCTGGGACTAGGACTCTGCACCTGCAGCTTCTCTGAAGCTGAGAATCATTGTAGATGTTGAATTCTGAGAGTAGTTCCTTTACTCTATTACGACAACAACTTCATCTGAAACTAAGAGTGGCTCAATAACTGATACTAAAAATATATCTTCTTCTTTTATGGAGGTAACTCTATCTACTCTTGTAGTCATGTCTCCATGGCCCGACTAATGCACTGCACCAACTGCGACTTAATTTTAAATATGGGGATTTCTCCCCCTACATATCATATTGTATATGAGTCATGGTTGTTCTGGTTTTATTCAAATACTGGAACTATTTCTTCAATTACTGGAGCAAGTGTCTCGTCATAGTCTTCTCCCTCTTGCTAGGAGAATCCTCTGGACATAATTTAGTCTTCGTACATATTTTATATTGTTATCTGCAACATGCTTGATCTGTTAGATCAATCTTGGAAGTCAACATTGACTTCCCTTCTAGTCTCACGGAAAAATCCATATCCTAGTCCTTCTGACTGGCTTCCTTCTCTTTCACTGAAACAAGGGAATATTCCCAGGAGATTTCATGTCTCCTAGAGGTCTCTAAAGCTACGATCTAGTCTTCTCAACTCTTGACATCTGTCTGTGAGTCCTAGAAGATTTCTATTTTTCCCATTTGATCCTCTCTGATATCTGGCTCACCCCGTTCTTGAATTATTTTGAGTCTTCAAGGACTTCATAGTCTCTACAAGATATACTTGGTGTTGAATACCAAGTCTTAATATGAAAATCTGAGTTAGACTTCAAGCGAAATCTGCTTCTTGTCAAGGTGGCTTCATTATCCTTTGAAAATGTCTGATGTGAGTTCTTGTTCTATTGTTCAGTCATATTTGGAGCCTTATGCTCCTTACAGTCCATCTCCATATGAGATACTCTGTATCTCAAAAGTAGTTTCTTCTTCATCTTCTGAATGTATACGATCATGTATATGACTTGGATAGTTTGCTCCATTTCTCATCTAGTATGTTGCCTCTTGCAACTGTCACTATAGATTCCTCAGGGTTATCGCCTGTGACCTGAAACAAGGTCAACAAAACAACAAGCAAGAATAATACTCTTTTGATATTAACAATAAAAAAAAAACATTAATAATCGTCACAGTATCTCCTTTAGAGATATCACTTGTGACCTGCCTAAAACAAAGATCAAAAGTAAGAAACACAATACGAAATGAGATCAACACTATTCTAGTGTTGTGATCAAACATTCCTCCATGGTAACCTAGAACCAACACAAGAAGTTTCTCCTAGAGGAGATGTTAGTTTTATCTGGTAAATGATTACAATAAGAATTTATCTCAATATTCTCACATGATACCAAGTATAATACTTTTAAAAGAATGCTACCTCAACTATAGTGTTCACTTGTAATGAGGTAGTTATCAAACTTGTCATGTGCAACTTCGAATTTTATCAACTTAATCAATCAAACCTGGAAGTTGGAGTCGTGTCCTCAAGAATGAGTGTGTTTATTTTCTTCCAAGTCTCCTTCACTCAAGATGACAAGTGCTTTCTTCAACCTGCCCTCTGTACTAAGACAATATGCTATCTTAACAGAAATCTAAGTTAGAGAATAAACTCTAATCTCGTTCTAATACTTTGGATTTAATTTTGAACAAGGTTTAGTATGATGGTCATAACTTCAGCATACAACCTATATGTCAAAATAATAACAAATAGATGCATATCAATCTAATCAAACCTAGGGTGCATTATTCCTATGAATGGGTTGGATATGAGATCCTTCTGGTGCTATGATTGTCAACAGATCCTTTCTCCTGCAAGTACCCTTTTAGAATAACAATACATTTTAACCATATGTAAGTACATACCTCTGACAATATCTTGCTAGGGTAAGGTGCACTAGGACAATAAAATAACAATCCCAACAATTCACAAAAACTTTCACTGGAACTGGTATTGCAGTTGGTGTTGGCACTGCAAGTGGTGTTGCAACTGGCATTGCAACTGCAACTGCTAATGCAATTGTAACTATAATTGTTACTGCAAATGCAACTGGTACTGCAACTGCAACTTAGGGTTTTATGAGGAAACCCTATTTTTTCAACTTTCAAATTTTGGAATTTTGATCCAGGGACTAGATGCGTTGGGTTGAGGCGAGTAGGTTGGTGCAATCTATTTTAAGAAAATCCAAATTTTACTCCTTTAAACTGAGCCTGAGAAAATATGGACTGGTACTTCTGGTACTGGTTCTGGTTTCCTGGTATTCTTGTTTTCTAGTACCAGTCAAAACTAGGGTTTGACTTTACGGAGGCTCTGGCCACTAAAACAATGCACTCAAGTTTCCAATGATTTTTCTAGGCTAGGGTGCACTTCCCTAGATGGTTTTTAGGTTGAAATTCCCTTCCAACAAAAGCCCTAATTTTCTTGTACGACAACAGTGACGTTTTTGGTTACCCAGTGAAAGGTGCTCTACTCAGTTTAGCTTTGATACCATGTTAAATTTAGAGCTGCTATTAAGTTCTTTTCAATTTACTAAATAATAATAGCATAAGAAGTATCATTAAGAGAAACACAATCACAAGGTACACATCATTTTATTTTGGGAAACCCTCATGGGGGAGAAAACCCAACAAAAAATTCCTTAATATAGATTGTCAATACAATGCCAAGATAAAATACCAAACCATTAAGAATATCCAAGACTGAGTAATACGCCTCTCTCTCCTTCTTCTAACAACTAAAACTGTCTCCAAAACTTATGCACTAGATGAGTGGCTGAGTGAGTGTGAGAATGAGGCGCTAGCCTCTCTTATTTATACTAGCTGAGGAGCGCTAGGGTTGTGTCTTTTCATCAAGCAGGGCCGACTTCTTCATCTAGTGGCTAAAACCACTTTAATTATCCCTAGGGGGCGACTTCTGAATTAGCATCATTTGATTAGGGTTTGACCAATCCACAAAATGGGATTTGGTCATACATAAGTCCTGACATGATCAATCCACAAAAGGGGATTGATCTACATAATAATAAATCAATTATAATTAGAATATTCTTCGTAGTTACAATATTTCAACACTCTTTTGTATAATGGTGTCTTCCCTTCGACTTTTCTTGTATCTAAGTTGATATATATTCAAGTGATTATACAACAAGCATCCTTTCTTCCTCCTCATCGAGCATTGAATGTTTGAACAACATGAGGCTCTTTCTATTGATGACCATGTAAATCCCCATTTATAGAGGCGACTCCAATCGAAAAATATTCTTTCCCACCTAATGCATAATTTTGAATGGATAGGTAACTCAAATATTTACAACAATATATTAGTTATTGAATTTCCTAACGTATACTTAAATTATCGACCAAGGGAGCATAATATTGTGAAGTGATGTGCATTGTTTATGCAACCTCTAAGTCTTTAAATGTTGCCAAATTAACTTTGCATTGCTACTTCCAATTAATGGAAACTAAATGTTGTTATATGCATTTATTCTACAGGAACAAATCTAATCTTTGCAAGGGTTTAGGTGTTTTGTAGCATAATTCATCTATGGATATAATGTTCTTGGATCTTCATGTTGATTCTTTAAAACCCTTTCACTCTTTAGGAATAGAACCACAATACTTGAAAGTAAAGGACTATTGATTCAAGAAATAAATATTATAGGAAGGAATCATATTTACTAAAGAACAAACTGAATTCTACATAAATAAATCTATTTTACAAAGAGTTGAACATTATAACAACTCCTCCCACCAACCATGAGGTCATGGTATGCTAATGAAGGATATCAACAAGAAGAAATAAAATTTCTAAATATTGAACTGAAAATATGAATCATTCCTCAACCACTTGAGAATAGGAGATGTTGTTGGTATGAGGAACTATAACACACTACAGTTGAATAAAAAAAATGAAAACTATACACAACAAGGTTTGTTCATCAACAATCTCTTCAAGTAGGCCATAGCTTGAAGAGCTCTAATGAACCCTTGTAAGATATATTATCTCAACTCAAAGGATTAGTAATTTTATTTCATCAACAAAACACTTTCAACTTCATGGGTATTTTATGAAGGTGCTCCAATTTTGGACCATTATTTTGACTAGATCATGGGACATTGGCATACTTTGAGGAGGGTGCACCTTTATTTGTGCTCTATTGGACCACATGGGTGGCATCTTGGTCTTGTTCTCGTTATTTTATGAGGTTGCCCCTCCATTTTGGGTCTTATTGTAACTACTTGAGTATTTTCCCATGGTTTCTTGTGCTCCTTGTTTGAGCACATGGTATTGTATCTATTCATGGTTTTCTACTCATGGTTCTAGAAGGGTGCCTCTATTATATATATAAGGATTAACTCTCATTTGTAACTAGAGTTTGGAGAATAAGATATGTCATTTGACTCATTTCTACTTGTGCTAGTGTATTGGCTTAGTATTTTCGTGAGGAATATTTTGTGAGGGATATAGCAAGAGGGTTAGTTTGTAACATTTGAAGGTTGGTTGAGAAATATAGCAATGAGCCACAAGAGTTTTGTGGGGTATTCTACCCTACGGACTAGCAAGCTAGGGCTTTAAACTTGCATGCAGATCATGACCCTTCTTAAGCTTACTTTTAACCTTCTACCCAAATCTAAAACCCTTTTTCACAAGCAAACAAGGGAAGAACCACCTAACCTTTTTATCGACGGTTGGTGTAGATCCTCCGTTGAGCTTTATCTTCTTGCTTCTGATGTTCCTTTCAAAAAGTGATCCTGCAATCAAGACAAAACTATGCAAGCATGCTATTGTTCTACTAGAGGGTTAGAGATTAAACACAAATCACATAAAACATATAAGACTCATGTATTTGGGACGGGAAAAACATCTTTTTATTAATCTCAATATGAACCAACTTACAATGATTATAGAGACCGGCCACCATTCCTCGATCCTGATCCTGGGCTCCTCCTCTTCTTTGTCCTCCAACTGCTTTGCTTGAATTCTCCTAAAGCTTGAGGAAAGGCTAAAGGGTTGGGACAAAACGAATTCGGCAATTGGGCAGAGTTTCTTTGCTATGATTTTTCCTCCTTTGAATAGTACCCCTACCCCTTCTTTTATAGGCTAGAAGGAGCTAGGGTTTTAGACGAACTCTCGGCCATGCATGGCTGGGAGTTCCAGTTAACTGACCCAAAGCTTTTCGTCCCGACGGAAACTTTCCTGATTTTTTGCTTTGTTAGGTAAACGTGGGTTGTAGTGGGCTAGCCCGCGGTCCACCGCGTGMAGTAGAAGGCCAGCGAGCATTCCAACGCGCCCAGTGAGAGGTTAGGGCGCGGGTTTCTTGATTTAAGTGGTCTTTCAAGGTTTTATTCAGCATGGCTTTGGCAAGGAAGAGACATGAGTTGGCCTGATGCCAGGTAAGCCTGTGTGGTGCATTTTAGGGTTATAACAAATTCCCTCTAATGTGTGAGGTCAGAAGAGCATCTGATGGCCGAAATACATTACCAATTCTTTACCAATCTGTACTAATATGCTGAATGAGTGAGCCCAGGAATCAGGAATCAGGAGGTGTCGTCTGCAAAAAATATCAAATGTCTCACCG
>ML807111.1:40995-65688 GCA_009831015.1 Picea engelmannii
CAATGTTTGGTTTGGGTGGCCTTGGAGAATTTACTCTCCAACCTATTCCAAGGCCCTATTCCTGAGCTAGTGTATGCACCCTACAAACAGAAAAGTCTACTTGATTTTAATTAGCATTGCTTTTAATGGGATTTTTTAAAGTCACAAGGTGCGAAAGTGAAACTGATGGTGTGTAAAAAGACTCAAAGAAAAAATGAACAAAATGTGTGAACACAAAAACTTTTACTAAAATGCAAAACCAGCAACTTTTCAATGAAAGACTTCTTTTCTTTTTGAAATTACTAAAATTTTATGCAGTAAATATGAAGGATTTTCACTCAGATTTGCGAGATACTTATACTTGACATGCACTGCAAAAACTTATGCAAAACAGACTTCTTTCCTAGCTACTGATGCAACAACACAATCTTCAAACCAAGAAGAAAATGAAACGAGAAATTGTTTTTTTTTTTTTTTTCGTTGTACAATAACAAAACAAGGAAAAATGTTGACAAGAACAAAACCAAGAGAATAAAGAGAAAACTCTGGCTTAAAGCGCAGATCGCAAACAGAATCAAAGCACAAAAAATGCAAAAAGCAATACAAACAACATCGATTCTAACACTTGCCTAAAAACCATAAAACATATATTTTTTCTCTTTTGTCTTTTCTATCAAAACATCAACTAACAAACACAGGCTAAGGATAAGATGCCCTAACCTGCTGACTGTGCCGCTCCAGACTCTCTGCCCCTGAGAGGAGCTCTTATCACCACAGGAGGGGATGACTACCCCACCCAAGCTGAAAAGCTACCAGACAGGCCCGCTACTGTCACCAAGACAGCACGCGTTCAACCACGTGCTGAGCTATAACAGCACATGGGTACCCGCGCTCAAAGCTGAAACAACCCGCGGGTAGATATAAAATCTGAGAAAAAATCAAACACAGGCAGCCCAGACCTGAAAGAGGCCTATGGTATTGACAACCAGGGTCTCCTAAAGGCTTGGATGCTTCCACTTCGACAGAAAAGGAAAATTTGCAAAAAAGAAAACAAATGCAAAGAACAATCAAAACAATAAGGTAGACTGAAAGCAAGACAGTAAACCAATCAAGACCCAGACAGGATCCAGAAAGCCCCCTGAGAAGGTAAACTTCTGACAGGGAAGAGGAGACTGACTCTTAAGCTTCCTGGGCTCTACATGCTACTGAAACCACTACAACAGGCGTTCAAACGCTGGTTGTAGAAGGTTAGGGCGCGGGTCACCCGCGGGCAGGGCTTCTGCAGGCCGCGGGTACCTCTGTGTGTCCCGAGAATAAATGTCAGGCGTCAGTCAAAGAAAACTGGTATTGATAACCAGGTTCCCTGCTAGCTTTTGACCTAACAGAAAACAAAAATAAACAAAGAAACAGAAAATGAACTTCTTTGAACTACCCAAAAACCTTTAATGAAATCCGGAAACCCTAAGAGTAAAATATCCCCAGTGGAGTCGCCAATTCAAACTGTGGGGTATTCTACCCTACGGACTAGCAAGCTAGGGATTTAAACTTGCATGCAGATCATGACCCTTCTTAAGCTTACTTTTAACCTTCTACCCAAATCTAAAACCCTTTTTCACAAGAAAACAAGGGAAGAACCACCTAACCTTTTTATCGACGGTTGGTGTAGATCCTCCGTTGAGCTTTATCTTCTTACTTCTGCTGCTCCTTCCAAAAAGCGATCCTGCAATCAAGACAAAACTATGCAAGCATGCTATTGTTCTACTAGAGGGTTAGAGATTAAACACAAATCACATAAAACATATAAGACTCATGTATTTGGGACGAGAAAAACATCTTTTTATTAATCTCAATATGAACCAACTTACAATGATTATAGAGACCGGCCATTGTTCCTCGATCCTGATCCTGGGCTCCTCCTCTTCTTTGTCCTCCAACTGCTTTGCTTGAATTCTCCTAAAGTTTGAGGAAAGGCTAAAGGGTTGGGACAAAACGGGTTCGGCAATTGGGCAGAGTTTCTTTGCTATGATTTTTTCTCCTTTGAATAGTACCCCTACCCCTTCTTTTATAGGCTAGAAGGAGCTAGGGTTTTAGACAAACTCTCGGCCATGCATGGCTGGGAGTTCCAGTTAACTGACCCAAAGCTTTTCGTCCCGGCGGAAAATTTCCTGATTTTTTGCTTTGTTAGGTAAATGCGGGCTGTAGTGGGCTATCCTGCGGTCCACCGCGTGCAGTAGAAGGCCAGCAAGCGTTCCAACGCGCCCAGTGAGAGGTTAGGGCGCGGGTTGCTTGATTTAAGTGGTTTTTCAAGGTTTTATTCAGCATGGCTTTGGAAAGGAAGAGACATGAGTTGGCATGATGCCAGGTAAGCCTGTGTGGTGCATTTTAGGGTTATAACAAAGAGGAGAAAAGTTCTACAATGGAGGATCTTCATAAGGTAAAATTTTCCACATAGTATTTAGTTTTCTATACCTAGACTAGAGTATTGAGTTGGAAAATATTAATTTGTTTTCCAACCGCTACCTTAGGATAGTGAAGAGGCTATCCCTTGCCGCTTAAGGAGATGGTAACACACTCTTGTCACCATCTAGATGTTGGAACACCGAGACCTTCTTGGGGGAATTTTCTAGGCACACCCTAGGGCTGCCTAGAATCCCAAGTTTTGTTTCCTGAAAACCAAGCCTCAAGGAGTGCTAGGTTGACTCATTAGCCCAATAGGATAGGCACTAGTCTTAGTTTCCTTAATCTCATCAAATTTAAATTTTAATTCCTTTCCTTTATTTGTTTTAAAGCAATCTAGGGTTCTAACTTGATAATCTTTAGATATAGGTTGTTTTCCTTTACAAGTCTTGAGTTGAATGATAAAATCAGATTAGGCTTGAAATTTGTTTGGAAGCAATCTTTATTATTCCTCTCAAAGTTTAATTGTTTGAATTCTTGCAAGTTGGTTAGATCCATTTTTTTAAAACAACAAATATTTGATGGATCTAAGAATTTGGTGAAAATTTAGTAAGTTGAATCTACATATCTTTTAAGTTTACATCATCTCATAATAAGTTGAAACTAGAATGGTTTGGATATAGTTCCTTGCTTTTGCACTCATATAATATGACCCATCTCATATTGGGACTCTAACATGCCTTATCTTTATCTTAGGTTGGAATGTATCCCTTGTTGATGCTGGAAGACATATGGTATAAGAATAGTTCTCATCTTTCATGTTTTCACCTATGTTTGCAATATTTGGCACTCCACGTGATCAAAAAACCTTAAGTGAATCGATGATTCATGATATTGAATGCTCCAACTGGTGATGAAATGATTTAAGTTTTCTTTATGATCTGAATTTATTGCGTGAAGATTTATGAATGAGGGTTCAAAACTTGACACGATATAACACATAAATTTCTACAACATTTTAATTCATTCCCCATTCAAATGTCGTTAACAACCAAGTCAAAATCATAAATTCTAGAGCAACTTGTTGGTTTGAATGTTGTCTCTTTGGTTGTTGTTTTAAAATGAAAGGAAATATTTCTAAGGTTTCACAACTCTAGAATTGAAATTTTGTTGAGGGGTATAGGCAAGGTAGTATTGTTTATGCTCACACATTTATTCTAACCTTGCAACATTTCACTTTAAATCCATTCTTGACACATCAATAAAGTAAATCAAAGCACTTTGGTCTAGATATCTTGCTTCCTAAGCCTTACATCACCCACCAAATATACTTAGGTTTTTTGGAATCACTGCCTAATTTTTATTTTGAATGGTTAAATTTTAATTGCAAGACATGTTGAAATCTTGAGTAAAGAAAAAATTGATATTGCATGTTGTTTTTTTACTTCCTTGTGGGCATAAGCTACTAAGATGTTTTTCTTTTACTCGCTGATTATTGTGACTGCAAAATGATGTATTTGGTATTTTCTTTGGATGGGAAGATCAAATATAATGACATGACATATTTCAACATTCATTTAAAGACACATTTTAGAACACTTTTAAAGGAATATTTTCATGCTTTTGCATATATTTACAAAGTTCATACATTGCATGAAACTGTTCACTTTTATTTCGTAAGATTTTGGAGTAAATATTTTCATTGTTACAATTTCTTCAAACACATACATGATACCAATGGTTTATTTTCACTGAGATGACAATGAGTTTATGATTAGTTGATGGCTCTCTAAATGTTGCAAAGAAGTGGAATATATATCAAACCCTTGCTATCATAGTCTTGCATTTGACACTCACAAATTTGAGTCGTCATTGTAGCACATAATCTTATACGTGGACGTGTTTGCTAGGAACCTCCACATGGCACAGTAAGAAGGTGTTCGTAAATCTGCATCTACAACGAAAATTTGGCATAAATTTTGGGTGAAATTTCTTAAAGGTTATGTGTTAATACCTAGACAGATCCCCATGTTATGTGTAAAACCCCTTATTAAGCCCTAGATATTGAAGTATTACATTTATAGTGTTATAATTGTATGTCGGCTATAACCCTTCAGTGCACCCTTTCACTTAAATTGGAGTTCACTTACATGACATATCAAGGTACATGTGGTATAAATTTCAGCTTCTAGGTCATTATAATTTTTTATATATATCCTATGTGAGATAGGGTTTTTGACTCATACCAGATTTAGTTTTAAACTAGTCGTCTTGTGGATTTTCGCTATAATTTTTTTTTTTTTTTTTGGGAGGTTTCAGAAAGTGAAACTTGGTGGAGACCGAGGAGACATCTACTAGTATAGTTGATCCAAATTTTAAAATCATGTATTAAATATTGGACACATGGAATTCTATACAAGTTTCCTCTCCAGAAATGTCCAAAAATCAGCAAGGTTTGGGAAAGTTACCATAACTTTCACTTGGCACATCAAATTTTGGTCAAACCTGTGGCATTGCAGAACAAACATATCAAAGTACTACAAGACAAAATTTCAGAATCAGAAGGGATAAAATTTTAGAAATACATCAAAAGGAAGGTCGGGTAAGAGGACAAACTCCAAATTAAGGGTTTCAAAGGTACGTAACTTACAATTGACATCACTTTTTATTGGAAGATCTATTTTTGGTGATTAAAAATTTGTGATAAAGAGAAGAAATAGAAGAATTATTGTTTTCTCACATGGCTCCAAAGGCTCCTCCAAAATTTACTTCATGAACTAAACATCCAAAGAGCTCAACCATGACTAAAGATGAAATCCAAGAGATCACTGAAAATAGGGAAAAAATGGGAAAGAATGTCAATTAAAATAGGGAACATGTGGAGAAGAAAATGAATATGAATGAAAATAAGGAAGAGACAAAAATAAATATCGATGAAACGAAAAATAAGATGGATAAGAATATGGATGAAAATAAAGAAGAAATACAAAAACCCATGAAGGAATTGGAAAATTCCTTGTCTGTCGTGATATTTCATGCTCTAGATGAGAGACTCCCTATAGGAGATATCAAAATGCAAGGAACTGATGAAACTAATGGTAGTATTCAGGTTGAACAACCTACTGATAATAAACAATTTTCAAGTGGAGTTAAATATGGTGGGGTTCCTAAATTCAACTTTCCCAAGATTGAATTAAAGAAGTTTGACGGATCAGAGGTATTTACCTGGGTCAACCAAATAGAGAAATATTTTGAACTGCATAATATTATAGATGATAAGAAAAGGATTCACATAACAACTTTGAACTTTGAGATAAAACCATATCAATAGTATCAATGGGTAGTTAAAAGGAATCCCCTTTTATTATAATTATACTTGGGGTTTATTTACAACAAACTTATAATCACAATGTGGGAAAGTTTGGGAACATGAATACTTAATTCAATTAAAAAGAATCAAGAACTTAGGTGATATTGAAGATTATAATTCATAATTTTAGGTATTGGCCACAAGGGTGGATGACATAAGTGATGAACATTTGTTGGAAGCTTACATGGGTGGATTAAAATAAGACATTAAACATGAGATTTTCTTAAGACATCTTGAAAATATTATAGAAGCTATGCAATTTTCTTGTCATATTCAAGCCAAGAATAAGGCTACACACAAGTCTACCATTGAAGCATACAAGGAAGCATAGATCATTTTGGGGTTCATAATACAAACATACTTCAACCAACAAGGTTGGAACCTCAACAAATGGATGAAAGAAGAGTAAAATGACTATGTTTCAATTGTGACAACAAATACAGCAAGGGGCATAAATGCAATGAGAAGAAATTATTCTACATAGACTCTGAAGAGGAAGAAGATTGGAAATTAGAATCGCCACAAGATCCAAATCTAGAAGAGAATACTCCAACAATATATTATCATGCATTGGATGACATCAATACTCCACAAACCCTCAATATACAAGGATACATCAAAAAGAAAAAGGTAATTGTATTGATTGATTCTAGTAATACCCATAATTTCATAAATTAAAAATTAGCAAAAGATCTCAATTGCTTTGCATATCCCACTCTAGAGTTTCAACTAATGATTGCAAATGGAGGTACCATAAATTGTTCAAGGAAATTCCATAGTATTAAGCTCAACATGGGGGAGTATTTTTTGTATATCCCCATGATTTCCATCCAAATGGGTGGTATTGATGTTGTGTTAGGGCTTCAATGGTTACAATCATTAGGAAAAATGGCCCTTAATTTTCAAGATATTTTAATGATATTTTCCTTAGATGGAAAGGAAATTGAGCTTAGAGGTATCAAAGGGAAATCCCCTAAAGTCATAAACTCTAATATCATGACAAAATTACTCAAAAAGGGACACTAGGGTGTAATTGCACATTTGTTCTCACTTGATGTTCAAACATCTATATCCTTTATTCCATTACATCTCCAAATAGTTATGAACAATCATTCCAGGGTATTTGGTGAAATGCCTAAGGGTATTCCATCCACGTGAGATCATGACCATGATATTCATTTTCAACCATGAAGTGTACTACCTAACATTAGGCCTTACAAGTATCCATATGCACACAAGAGTGAGATTGAGCGCATGATCTAGGAAATGTTAGAGTTGACATCATTCAACCTAGCCAAAGTTATTCTCTTCACCAATGGTGATGGTTACAAAAAAGGATGGGTCATGGCATATGTTTCCATATTATAGACAACTCAACAAAATTACCATCAAAGATAAGTTTCCTAATCCTTCCATTGATGAATTATTAGATGAATTGCATGGAGAAAAATTATTTACTAAGCTAGATCTTCATTTGGGATATCATCAAATCAAAATGAGGTAAGAAGACATTCCTAAAAACACTTTTAGAACACAAGAAGGTGCTTATGAGTTTTTGGTTATGTCGTTTGGACTTACTAATGTACCTTCAACATTTTAAATCTTGATGAATTATATTTTCAAGCCCTTCCTTAGAGAAGTTTTGTTAGTATTTTTTTATGACATACTAATCTACAACAAATCTTAGGAATAACATGTACAACATGTTGATAGAGCATTACAACTATTGGAAGAGAAACAACTTAATGCAAAGCCTTCCAAGTGTGTCTTTGGGGTTCAAGAAGTGGAGTATTTGGGTCATATTGTATCTCATGAAGGTGTAAAAGTGGACCCTAACAAAATTAAAGCTATGAGAGAATGGCCAATGCCAAAAGCCTTGAATAAAGTTAGAGGATTCTTAGGATTAACAGTTATTACCACAAGTTTGTCAAGAACTATAGTAAAAAAGAAGCACCTCTAATAACATTATTAAAGAAGGGAGCATTTTCTTGGACCAAAGAAACAACCAAATATTTTGAAAAACTCAAGGAGGCTATGTGTACAACTCCTATCCTGGCCACACCTGACTTTACAAAAACATTTATTGTGGAGTGTGATGCCTCAAGCCATGGAATCAATGCAGTTTTTGTTAAATTTAGAGTTGTTATTAAGTTCTTTTCAATTTACTAGAGCATAACAGCATAAGTAGGATCACTGAAAGAAACACAATCACAAGGTACACAACATTTTATCCTAGGAAACCCTCATGGGGGAGAAAACCCAAAAACAAAATCCGCAATAATAGATTTCCAATACAATGCCAAGACTTAAGACAAAATCACCAAGAAAAGACTAGGACTGAGCATGCACCTATCTCTCTCTCCTTCTTGCAATTGCAGCTACCTTCAAAATATGCACACTAGAAGTGTGAGTGAGTGAGTGGACAAATGAGGCGCCCTCCTCACTTATAAATATTAGTTGAGGAGGCGTTAGGGTTATGTATCTTCATCAAGTAGGGCCAATTTCTTCCAATAGTGGTTAAAACCACTTTATTAAACCCCAGGGGCCGACTTTACAAAAACCACCATATAAATATGGTTTGACCAATCCACAAAAGGGGATTTTGTCTTATACAAGACCCAACATGATCAATCCACAAAAGGGGATTTGATCTATAATATAATAACTCAATTATAATTAGAATATTATTTGAAGTTACAATATTTCAACACTCCCCTTAACGAGAAGGGTATTCCACTGACATAACCCAATACAACATCATTAGGAGAGAGAGAGAGAGGGAATCAACATCATCATCATCTGGAACATTGATTGGCGTGTCTACCAATCATCGGAAGTTTTTATCATCATCAATAACATCATCTTTCACAGCATGGAGTTGGAGTAGCATCATCATCATCATTTGCATCAACATCAATTAGCATAACACTAAGGCAATATTATTACCAACACCATCATCAATAGCATGAGGTTAATACAACAACATCATCAACAACACGAGGATGATACAACATCATCAACAACAACATGAGGCCGATACAACAACATCATCAGCATGAGGCTGAGATAACAACATCATCATCATATGGCAATAGGATGAGGCAGGTGAAAAAACAACATTTTGTGGTACTTTGATAGACCATCCTTACCAGACCTTTGGGATCTTCCCAGAAATCATAAGATTCCCTAGGATATAAAATCCTAATGGAGCTACCACATGGTACTCTGACAGACCGTTCTTTCCAGACCTTCGAGATCTACCCAGGAATCAAGAGATTCCCTAGGATATAAAATCCTAACGGATCTACCACTACTGACCACAGTTGGCATATATATGCACAGGTACTCTAACAAACCACCCTTACCGGACCTTCGGGATTTGTCCAGGGATGATCAATCCCCTAGGATATAAAATCCTAATGGAGCTACCTGTTGTTGGTCAGGATACCATAATATCTTCATCATCACTCCCCCTTTCAATGGAGGTCCTTTCAGACTATATCGAGCATGTCTCAGAAGTATTCAAACTTCACACGAGATAGAGGCTTGGTCAACATATCTACAACCTACTCATATATTCCAACATATTGGAGCTTTATAGCTCCCCTCTGCACCATATCACGAATGTAGTGATACCGGATCTCTATGTGCTTCGACTTATCATTGAACATGGGGTTCTTTGTCATATTTATGCAACTCTATTTATCACATAGAATCACGGTGGCTTCCATCTCCAGATCGAATAGACCTTTCAACAAATTCTAAATCCATATGTATTCACAATTGGCGAAACATGCAACAATGTATTTCACTTATGTCATGCTGAGAGAAATATTGGATTGCTTCCTACTCTGCCATGAAGTCATGGTTGACCCCAGACTGAAACAACATCATGAAGTGTTATTTCTATCAAAAACACTTCTAGCCCAATCTGAATCTATATAACCATACAGTTTGAATTCATGATCATCAATATAACCATACAGTCTGAAGTCATGATCTCCAGTATAACAGAGACCATAGCCCAATGTACCATTAAGGTATCTCATCACATGCTTTGCAACTACAAGGTGAACACGTCTGGGCTCTACCAAATACTAACTTAAGGTGTTCAAAACAAAGAATATATCTAGTTCGATATTCGTCAGATACATCAATGAGCCAATAATATGTCTATATAGAGTAGCATTAACCAATTCTGAAGAAGTATCAACCAGGAGATTCAACTTTGTTTCCATGGGTGTGTTCATGGATTTACATTCCAACATGTCAAATCTCTTCAGTATTTCAACTGCATACTTCCCTTGGTTAAGGAAGATATTCTTTGGGTTTTGCCAAACTTCAAGACCTAAGAAGCAATGCATCAAGCCTAGGTATTTCATCTCAAACTCTGCAGTGAGGTTCTTCTTATAATATGTGATGAGATTTTCTTCTTCTGTTAAGAATAATTCATCCACATACAACAGAAATATAACTGGCTCATCATTCATAACCTTGAAGTAAAGGTTAGAATAAGCTTTATTCTTGGTAAAGCCCAATCTCTTCAGGAAACTATCAATTTTTCCATACCAAGCTCTAGGAGCTTGCTTCAACCCGTACATATCTTTCTTCAACCTACGGACATGAGTCTTTCTATATTCAACTTCAAACCCTTGTGGTTGTTCTATATACACTTCTTCTTCAATAACACCATTTAAGAAGGTTGTTTTCACATCCATCTAGTGTAACTTCCACTTCATTTTGGATGTAAGAGCTATGATGGTTTTGATAGAAGTGTATCTAGCTACAGGAGAAAACATCTCTTTATAATAAATTCCTTCCTTTTGAGAAAATCCACGAGCTACAAATATTGCTTTATGTTTTTCAATACTTCTGTTTGCAGCATGTTTTATCTTGTATATCCATTTGGAAGATACCACATCTTTGTTCTTTGGTCTGGGAAATATTTCCCATACATCATTCTTTATAACAGACCGGTATTCTTCCTTCATGGCATCCACCCATTCTTTCTTCTAAATGGCTTCTTCAAAGCAAGTAGGTTCCTTTTCTATGAGATCACACATCAAGGCCATATAACTGGAGAATGGATTAGGTTTATTTCTTTGTCTCATGGTTCCTTCTGGGGAACCATACTTCTCTCCATATTGAATAAGTTCCCTTTCCCAAGATGGGTTTCTCTTGTGAGAGATCATCATCTGGGGAGGTTCTTTAGATTATATCATATCATGATCTTCTAGAATCTCATCATCAGGGGTAACTGTAATTTCCTTCACAGGTTCTGCAACTCTGGGAGATACAACTTCTTCTCCATATACTTCTTCAAGTTGGAATTTCCTTGATCTTTTGAGTGGTGCATCTTCATCAAAGGTTACATCTCTACTAATCTCAATATGATGGTAACCTGGTATGTAAACTTTGAAGTCCATAGAGACCTCACAGTATCCAACAAATATTCCCTACTTTCCTTAAGGGTCCAACCTAGTTCTTCTTTCTTTCGGAATGTGGACAAACACTGGACAACCAAATATTTTTAGATGGCTTACTTCTGGCTCCTTCTCAGTGAACATTTCTTAGGGGGTTTTGAATCCAAATGCACTATGGGATCATCTATTTTGTACATAAACTGTTGTTCTTGTTGCTTCATCCCATAAGTGCATTGGAATATCTTGATCATGGATCATAGTCTTCACTGCTTCTATTATTTTTCTATTCTTTCTTGTTGCTACACCATTTTGTTGAGGATTATAGGGAGTGGTGAGCTCCCTCTTAATCCTGGCATCTCTGCAAAATCTTCCAAATTCATTTGAGGTGTATTATCCTCCATTATTTGACTTGAGTATCTTGATATTTCTTTCAGAGATATTTTCTACCAAGGCTTTGAATTCCTTGAACTTTCTTAGTACTTCATATTTTGATTTCAAAAAATAAACCCAAGTCTTGTGAGAATAATCATCAATAAATGACACATAGTATACGTACCCACTTAGAGATTTTGATGGCATTGGACCACATACATATGAGTGTATGAGCTCCAAGATTCCTTCTTCTTTAATGTCTCTCTTTGGGAAAGGATTCTTTATGTTTTTTCCTTGTGCACATCCCTTGCATACACCTTCATGATCAACCTTGAATTATGGTAAACCTATAACTACCTTTTTTACATATGGTAAGGCTTTGTAGTTGATGTGAGCTAGTATTCTATGCCAAAGTTCACATGGACTCTTAGTGGAGTGAGTCAAGGTTGCATCTGAGTGGATTTTTAACTTATACAAGCCACTTTCTTTTGTTCCAATAACAATTGCATCTTCTAAGGATTTTCCTTTAGACCGCATAAGAACTTCACCATCTATGAACGCAACCCTAAAACCTTTCTTATCTAGAGCTAAGATAGAAAGTAAGTTATTTTTAAAACCTAGTACATAAAGTACATCCTTCATTCTCATCGGATTTCCTGAATCTAGTTTGTAGGTGGATTCTCCCATTCCTTTGATAGGGTACTGATAATCATATCCAAGTGAAAATTTCTGAGGGAAGTGATTTTCTGTAAAGCTAGAGAGAATGTATTTTTGTCCTGTCATGTGCTTAGAGGCATCGGTATCTATGAGCCAAGTATCCTCTCCAGGTGTCACGGATCCTGAGAGGGCGGAAAATAAAACATAATATTCAATCTCTTCTTTAGTCAACTTTGTGGGTGAATCAACATCTTCAACTGCATGGGCACAATGTATTTTTTTATTTCTCTTCTTGTATTCTTCCCTTCTGGCAGGACAATTCTTAGCAATGTGTCCCATCTTATCACAATGATAACATTGATAAAAGGAGAATTATTTTTCTTTTCTTTGACCTTTATGATATTTCTGGAATCTCCTTAGAGGGTGATATTCTTTATGGAATTGTGTGAATCTCTTTGGGGAGTGAGATTCTTTGTGAAGGAGGGTCTCCTTTTGGAAATGAGACCTTTTATTTCCTTCATTAACATGAGAAACTAGGGCTTGATACTCATCCCTTAATAGTACGGCTTCTCGGTTGGCTACTCTTGCTTCTTCTTGAACACATTCTTCCCATAGACTGTCAAATTGGATTTTTTATTTTCTTGCAAAAATGGTTTGGATGAAGTCGTCCCAAGGTATTGTGAGACCATTAAGTGTTGTCATGATGATTTCATATTCATCTAAGTTGTCTCCAATTTCTTCTAGTTGTTCTTTGAAATGAGTAACCCTAGAGAAATAGTCTTGAATTGTTTCTCCTTTCTGCATCTTTGTATTCTTGAGTTGGGTTCTCAAGTTCATCTTTCAATTGATGTTATTTCCTTCATACATTTTGGATACGACATCAAACATCTATTTTGGAGTATTCTTATAATATACTTGAGGGATCAATTGATCTTTACTAGAGTCTGCAATGATCCTTTTGGCCCTAACCATATCCTTATTGTACTTCTCTTTGGCTGCATCTTATTCGGGTTCTGGTACATTTTATTTTATGAATTTTACAAGGTCATTCTCTTCAAGAATGATTCCAATTCTGTACTTCCAGGAATGTAAGTTTTCCATTCCTTCTAACTTGTCAACAAGCTTGGTGCTTGCAGACATCTTGACCTGGAGCTGGGAAAATGACCAAAAAATGAAAGTGCTCAAAAAATACATCTGAACTTACCAGGAGATGTGTTGGGCTTAGGCGAGTAGGCTGGAACGGTCTGTTTTCAAAAATTCCAAGTTTTACCCCTTGAAATTTGACCTGCACAAATTTGGACTGGTACTTCTGGTATTGATTATGGTTTCTTGGTTTTCTGGTACCAGTCAAAACTAGAGTTTGAATTTTCGAAGGCTATGGCCACTGAAAAGGTGTGCTCAAGCTGCCAAATGATGCGCTAGGGTAGGGTGCACTTCCCTAGATGGGTTTTAGTCATAAATTCATTTCCAATAAAAATCCCTAATTTTCTTGTATGACAACAGTGACATTTTTGTATACCCAATGAAAGGTGCTCTATTAAGTCAGGCTCTGATTCCATGTTAAATTTAGAGTTTTTATTAATTTATTTTCAATTTACTAGAGCATAACAACATAATTAGGATGACTAAAATAAACACAATCACAAAGTACACAACATTTTATCATAGGAAACCCTCATGGGAGAGAAAACCCAACAAAAACTTCCTCAATAATAGATTTCCAATACAATGCCAAGAATTAAGACAAAACCACCAACAAAGGACTAGGACTGAGCATGTGCCTCTCTCTCTTTCTTCTTGCAACTACAACTACCTTCAAAATATGTGCACTAGAAGTGTGAGTGAGTGAGTGAAAAAATGAGTCACCCTCCTCAATTATAAATACTAGTTGAGGAAGCGCTAGGGTTATTATGTCTCTTCATCAAGTAGCATCGACTTCTTCCAATAATGCTTAAAACTACTTTTTTAAACCCCAGGGGATGACTTTACAAACACCACCATATAACTATGGTTTGACCAATCCACAAAAGGGGATTTTATCTTATACAAGACCCGGCATGATCAATCCACAAAAGGGGATTTGATCTATAAGATAATAACTCAATTATAATTAGAATATTCTTTGAATTTACAATATTTCAATAGTTTTAATGCAAGAAGGAAGGCCCCTTTGAAATCAACCAACTTAAAGGAAATTTTTTATTCAAACCCATTTATGAAAAAGAAATGTTGGCCATACTACATGTAGTTCAGAAATGATGCCCTTACCTAATATGAAGAGACTTCAAAGTAAAAACAGATCATGATAGTTTGAATTACTTCTTGGATAAATAATTATCTTTAAAAGAGCAACAAAAATGGGTTACAAAGATGCTAGGTTATTACTTCGAAATTATATACAAAAAATGAAAACATAATGTTGTGGAAGATGCCCTTTCAAGGAAAGAAGAAGAAACAAATGGTTCACTATGTGTTGTTTCTATTCTGCAATCCGATTGGGTGGAAGAAGAAAGGATAGAATGGAAGAAAGATCATTCAAAAACTACATGAGGACCCCATTTCATTAGATAATTTTGTATGGAATAATTATTTGATATGGTATCATGATTGCCTGTATTTATGTAAGAATTCCCAACTCAAACATAAGGTCCTTTTGGAATTGCACACTTGTTGTATAGGAGGACATTCAGGATTCTTGAAAACATACCATAGGATCAAGAAGGATTTTTTCTGGGAAGGTCTTAAAATTGATGTTAAAAATTTTGTGTCTGGATGTTTGGTCTTCCAATAGAACAAGGGGGAGAAAATCAAGACATCAGGCCTCCTACAACCATTAGTTATACCAATTCAATGTTGGGAAGAAGTTTCAATGGATTTTTTTGCAGGTTTACCCAAATTTGAAGGAAAGACTGTCATCATGGTAGTAGTGGATTGAATGAAAAAGCATGCCCATTTTTTCTCTCTTTCTCATCCTTTTAAAGAAAGTACAATAGCCATGTCATTCATGGAAACAATTCAAAAGATACATGGAATCCCCAAGATTATTGTA
Organism: Picea engelmannii; assembly: GCA_009831015.1. Classification (NCBI taxonomy): domain Eukaryota; kingdom Viridiplantae; phylum Streptophyta; class Pinopsida; order Pinales; family Pinaceae; genus Picea; species Picea engelmannii. The sequence continues at coordinate 56,243 of ML807111.1, forward strand.
AGTGACAGAGATCCAATTTTCACTAGAAATTTTTGAACTGAATTTTATTTCTTGTTTGGGTACTCAATTGGCTCACGTCTCATCTTACCACCCTCAATCCGATGGGAAAACTAAGATTGTGAATAAATGTCTAGAATGATATCTTCATTGTTTTTCATTTGATAAACAAACACAATGGGTCAAGTGGTTTCCCTTGGCAGAATGGTGGTACAACACATCCTTCCATACTTCATAAAAAATGTCCCCATTTTTGTCACTTTATGGATATCATCCTCCATCCATTACATCGCCCTTGAAAGGGAATACAAAGGTTGGAGCAGTGGAGGAACACATAGGGAACCAAAAATAGGTTCTCAAACTATTGAAGGACAAGTTGGTTATGGCACAAAATAGGATGAAACAACAAGAGGGAATTTAAAGTGGGTGATTGGGTATTTTTGAGGTTACAACCATATAAACAGATGTCCCTCAAGCAATAAAAGAAGGAAAATAAATTCACATCCAAATATTATGGCCCCTATAAGGTTTTGAAAAGGATTGGAAGTATGGATTACAAATTGGAGTTGCCTCCATATTCACGTGTAAATCCAGTCATCCATGTTTCTTACATAAAGAAGGTAATCAGAAACAAGATCCTAGTCTAAACTATTTTACCAAAGATTGATAAATAAGGTAAAATTGTACTAGAACCATAAATAATCGTCTAAATAGAGATTAAGTAGTTTATAAATTGAGCAATTACAAACTACCTCGTCAAATGGAAGAACCTACCAGTGGAAGAGGAAACATGAGAAGATGAGTTCTTCATGCATAAACACCTATATTTAGTAAAGTGTTGAGGACAACACTTGTTTGAAGGGAGGGGCATGTTAAGACCTAGACAAAGCTCCATGTTATGTGTAAAACCCCTTATCAATCCATAGATATTGAATTATTGCATTTATAGTGGTATAATGTTGACTAGAACCCTTCACTGTACCTTTTCATTATAATTGTACCCTTTGTCTCCTATACACACACACACACACACACACACACACACATACAAACCAAGGAGACCTAGTCTTATAATCATCTTATCTCATCTCATATGGTATTCTGAATTGGATATAATGTAAAAGGATTTCCCCCCCTCGAAGTGGATTGTTTTCATTGTCTTTTTATCATTTTTTAAGGTGTTGGATCATAACACTATGTTATCTTTAAAATGGGACTTTATTTTACATTTTGCTGATATATCTCTTTACATAGTCCATTTTGGAGCATACTTTAGAACTCAATTATCTTGACGATCATCCATAACAACGGTGATCTTGATTTAGTCTTTTAGCTTGATGCCTCACTTAACAAGACACATACATTGGAATAAAATCAGATCCTCATTGATGACATAGTGGAGTGAGTTACAAAAAAAAAAAAATGAGTCACATGGTTCATATCATGCTCTAATTTTCTTGGTGTCTTTTTCCATCTAAGTTTCACTAGAATACTTCATAAGATTGTTGGAATTAACATTAGTGAGAAGATTTAAACCACTTTCATACATCAAATTGATCTCAATATTGAGAGTGAGTAGTCTTCAACCATTATTCAAGCCAAGATCCCCTTTTTTACCAATGATTCTAGCTTGATTGACCATAGGAGTACCCTCCTTAGGTTAGGAAACCCTCATCTTAGCCTTAAAGCGAGAGGCAAAGCCACTGAGGTTACAGTGGGTGTCTTTCCTAGTAGTTGATGCTAGGATCTCTCATTGGGTCAGGACATTTCCCTTAGTATAGATTTTGAGTAGTAACATTTAGTCGTTGTTTCCAGGGAGAAAGTCCACTTCCTGATTTAGAATTCTTAGATTAAAGTTTGATGAGATTTTTGTAATATTATCTAGAAAATCAACGTAATAAACTCTTGCCTAATAGATCCTCTACAAGAATATCTCTTCAAGGCACTCTTCCTTTTATCGAAGAACCTGAAAGATACTTCCACCAATGAATTCATAGGATAAAGGTGTTGATGATTACAGATGCATGAGACATCCTCTGGGACACAGACCTGAGAAATATCCCCTGAGTTGGGTGTGTGGTTCCTACGTGAGACAGAACTGGAATGTTGTGTTGGCCTCCTCCTTGCAGAGAGTTGAGATGATACTCTAGATGATTCTCCTGTGTAACGCAGTGAGAAAGAAGATCTATTGAGTTGGACGCACCTGTGGCTGAGCACAGGTGAACGTGTGAAATCCCATGAGCTGGGTGCATCGTTCTGAGACAGATATGAAATGATGTATTAGCCTCCTCTGAGAAAAGAGTTGAGATGATGAACTCCAGATGACTCTCTTGTGTAATGCAATGAGAAAGAATATATGTTGAGTTGGACGTGCCTATGGATGAACACAGGTGAATTTGATCCTAGTGGTTGAGCACTAGTGAGTGTGGTTCTCCTATGAGATGCAGTGAGATAGAGATGTGGACATCCCTGTGGTTGAGCACATATGGATGTGTGATCCAAAAAGATCTTTAAAACGAGAATGGTTGAGTTATTATGCATGAGTTAAATTACCATTTAGGAAACTAATGAAAGAGGAAACATAGTAGCCATTAAAAAATATACATATCTGAACATAAGCAAGAAGAACAACAAACCATAAAACACCAAAGTGATAACGGAGTTCGGCAATCTCGCCTACATCTCTGGGCCTTTGTCTCAGTGGGTGAGGCTTTCTTTTTTTTGTTCAAATATTTAAAAGTACATCACAAAAATGCCAAAAAGGTTACAAAATGATCTGGTCTTGTTCTACCAGATCTCTAGAACCCAAAAAAACCAACGGCACTGAAATCGGATGAATGGAGCTCCCAGAAATGGCCCGCAAAGGTGTGCTCCTCAATAGCTTCCCTGCATAAAAATGGATTTGGATCAACAATTTGGCATCATAAAATTGTTCTGAACCTCCTCCCTTGGCTTCAAGAGCCTCCGGTTTATATAGGCCTGAAGTTGGTAACCATCTCCCAACTTCCCCCAAGATCTGGCCTCAAAAAGGGCCCAAGATCCTCCAAAAATGGATTAAATCTCCCAATATCAGGCTAAAATCCATTTAAAAATCATATAATGAAGTAATAAACCCACTATTTGCAAATAAATTGGGTGCATCCTCCCTTTCTTAGGGCTCCTGGTCATGTGGGGCACCTCCATGTGGCCTTGGGCTGGTGCATTGTATCTTGACCCTGGTCTCATGGGTATCGGCCATACGGCCATGTCCTATTCCCTCCACACACTTCAACAGTTATAAAGGCCCCTCGATAGTGTAGCCCATGGTTAAGCCCTTGGTCAGTGGGCTAGCCTGACCGACCGGGGCTTACCCATAACTTCGTGCTAAAAACCAAAGAAACCAGGTCATATGTGATCCCACAGGATCAGGGCTACGCTCCATACATTCCGCGCTAAACAACATAAGAAGCAAGGTCACATCGTGTGGTTCCATGGTAAAGAATCGGGGGTTATCAAAAAAATTGGCGCTAAACTGCAAATGTGCACCAAGTGTCAAAGAATAGGTTATATGGCATAGTCATATGCATAATGTGTCGGGGATGGGGGCTAGGCCCCAGCCCTATTTTCTGCCAATTGAACCACCATATCACTTTAACTATAAGTTTCCCACTGTAGTTATCAAGTAATACCACATGCGGGCTGGCTAGCTTGACCCTGCCAAACCGCTTGCCGACCTGGACCAGAGGTCACGGGTTCAAATCCCATGCACTCCATACAATTTTGCAATAAACATTAACCAACGAACGGGTGCCATGTGGCAGCCCATGTCTGGGCCATGTGGCACCATGCTACTTGCCCTCAATATGCCATGTGTCAACAGTTCATTCGACCACTTGTCTTATGTCATGCCCAGTTAGCAACCTGCCATGTCAGCCCATGCCAACTGTACCTGCCACGTCAGCCCGTACAGATGTGCCACTGTCACCCTTACAGTGGTGACACATGTCACTTATTGACTCATCCACCTGTATTCCCACGTTAGTGCTAACTGTACCCTACCACATCAGTTGTATGGTCGTACATATTGTATAGTCAACTGCCACGTGGAACTGTACAGACTGTACAGTCAACATTTTTTTTGCTTGTTTGGCAAAATGAACAGACTGTGATATATTGAGAATACAACGTCCATTTGAGCCCATTCAAGTTGCGTTGGGTTCGTAACGTTAAGGCCTACGTACACATCTATTTTGAAGAGATTCTGAGAAATTTGATTGTTTTAGGCCTTTTTTAGCCCCATCTGGCTCCTGGATCCAATTTTGGATCTATGTGCACCCAGTGGATGAGCACTAGTGGGTGTATGAGATCCCTTGATATATTTTTCAAGAGTCGAACTTACATGTAACCATGTTTGTAATGTAAAGGGTACAGGTTGGCCCCACCTTAATGTAAAAGATAATTAATGTGGTAATTATTAATTATATTATGAGTTATTAAGGTCGACCTTGTTGTGTCAATAGACACTACTATTGTCAGGTTCAACCTAATATAAGTAAAGGTAAATTCCCCATTGAGGAATCGTAACACAACTGTGAGTTTGGAAATTTCAGCAAGTACTTCCTTCTTGGGAAAAGTGTGCACCTCTCTTGGGCGCTAGTCTTCTAGGGTTTGTGAGGACCCTTTTGTGTGATAGTATTTCATGGTGATGGAGGTATTTCTCTTGAAGAATATAGAAAAGTATTGGTTGGGTTTTCTTCCCTTGTTGAGGAGGGTTTCCCAAGATACTTCTTGTGTACTTGTGCATGGTGTTTCTTCTTGTGATCTTGGTTGTTGCAACAAATTGTCTATGGTTTAATTAAAATGTTAAAAATGGAATGAACTTCATTATTAATCCTAGCTTATTGAAAAATCAACATGGTATCAGAGCATAGGTCTTGAAGAATCCATTGCACAAGCAATTTTCATCCATCTTCTCTCTCCTACAAAACCGTACAACCCTCCTAGGGTTTCCATACATTTCGTACGACCTACCTTTCTTAGAGGTTTCAGCACTTGGCACTTGGACGTTGGGGATAAAAAGAGGATAGGATTGTACGACCTCCTTTAGGACACCTCCAACAAGATTTAGATTACATTTTCTAGCATTTTGACTTTTTGGCCCTAGGGTTTCTATGGTTTCGCTAATTTCTGCAGAAAATTCAGAATTAGGGTTTCCGCAACTCTTTGAAGAATCTCTTCAACTTGCCAGTGTACTCCTATATTTCAAAGGCTTATTGTTGGTAGTCATAAGTCCAACAAAACCTAAAAGTCCTAGCCTAGCCTAGTCGTTAGGTTTTCTAGCCCAGTTGACAAGGGTTTGTGAAGAATCCAAAAATATGATGAACAAAACTATGATGGAAGATAAGCTTGATGGATTAAGCAAATTAAAGTTCCTGGAATACAAGACTTCAAAGGAAGACTTATTGTGGGTGATACAAAAAGGTTTACCAGAGACCGCTATCAATGAATGGAAGGAAGATGATGTCAAGACAAGGAATTCAATCATATACTCTAGCCCTTACATTGAAGGGCCGGCTTCAAAATAACAAATATGACAAAAGGTGACACCGCAACTGTCTTCTTCATAAATATCTCAGAGGACAAAGATCAGCTAGGTGCCATTGGAGAAATCATATCAACATCCTTAGGTATGCACTTGTATATATTATTTGTATCATTGTCATGAAGGAAGTTGCAGGAGGAAGGAACCTTTATTGAAGTCATGGATCCAGAGGGATCTCAGTGCATTCAGAGGAACAACACACTGGAAGTGAAGACTCTAGGTTTAATTGTTTTAATTATCATGCCTCTAACCTACATTTCTAAAGTTGCTACATTACAAATAAGTGTTGTAGTTGTGACAACAATCCTTAAAATGTTTTTATTTTAGAGATGTACTCATTATTCTCCTTTAGGAGATATTATTGTTTTGTTTCCTTTTGTTTGTTCTCTTGTTTCAGGAAGTTTAACAACAAAGGAAGATGGTTATACTTCATACTTCAGAGGAAGTCAAAACTATTTCAGAAGGAGGAATAACATAAGCATCATTAAGGCAATCAATGCAATAATACATGATCATAATCCTTCTATGATTCTGTGGGTAGAAGCATGCATGACACAATATATGAGTCCTCACTAGATTTTGAAGAACATAACTCTCGAAGAATCCTTCACCGGAGTGAAGCCAAAGATTTAAAACTTCAGGATATTTAGGTGTTGTATGTATTTTTCATGTACCCAAAGAGAAAAGGTCCAAGCTAGACCCTTCAGGGAGGAAGGATACATTTATGGGATAATAGTGAATCTTTGAAGACATATTAGATCTACATCCCTAGTCAGAGACAGATTGAGACTAGAAGAGATGTTTATTTTGAAGAAGATATAACCCTTCAAAGATCCAGATAATCTCAAATGGATATTGACAGTGAGACAATACATTCTCCCCCTTCAGCAATTCAGAGGGATACATATATTATTCCAACTGATCCAGTTGCTCCAGTTGATATTCCCAGAGATATTGCAATAGGGCATAAATGGCCTACCTAGGTTCAACAAATTCTGCAGGTGGCAGAGGAACACACAAGCCCCTCAAGGCACATCTCGAGAAAGAAAAGAGATTTTTGAGCTACTCTTCATCCATGAGCCACATCATTGATTCTAAGCCTTCTTGACATGGAGAAGCGACAGGTGAATAGGTATGGCAAGTTGCCATGACAAGAAGAATACCAGTATACCTTAAAGAATGATGTATGAGATATTGTTCAGAGACCAGAAGGGAAGTCTGTGGTGACTTCCAAGTGAATCTATAAGATCAAGCATGCAGCTGATGGAAGTGTCGAGAAATACAAAGCAAGATATTTACCTAGAGGATTCCCACAAACAGAGGGAGTTTTCTATGATTAGACACTTTATCCAGTAAGCCCGATACACTTTCATCCGTACTACCATCCATGAGTTGGAAACCACATCAGATGGATGGATTCTTGATGAGTTGGGTTTCAACAAGAGTGTTGTTGATCCAAAACCTACATTATTACATTGTTGGTGACGAGAGTCTAATTTTGGTGACTTATTTAGAAAGCCTTGTTGTTAGATACAAGTAAGCCTTGACTTCTGATTTCGAGATGAAGGATCTGGGTATGATGCACTACTTCTTGGGACAATAAGTATTATAGAGGACCGATGAGATTTTCCCAAGTCAAAAAAAATATACAGTGGGGATATTAAAGAAGTTCAGTATGGCAGAATGAAAATCCATGCCTACACCGATGATGATGAATTTGAAATGATGACGATTCAGACGAGATTGTTGCACAGATGATTGGATCACAGATGTATATGGTTAAACCCAGACTCAATATATGTTATGCAGAGAATGTACTTAACCAATTCTTGATTCAGTCGAGACAAACTCACTGGACAACAACGAAACATGTATTGAGATATCTATGAGGCACAATTAGATATGGCTTGAGATATGCCTCCAGTGTAGACTAGAGTTTGTAGGGATATGCAGAATGGATAGAAAGTATAGTGGACCTAAAGAGCACATCCGATTGTTGTTTTACCATGAAGTTTACCATGGTTTCCTGGGGCAGCAAGAAACAAAGCTTTGTGGCCTTGAGTACCACAGAAGCAGAGTATATAGCATTGAGTGTGCAAAGTAGTGTGGCTTCACAAGCTTCTGACAGGTTTACTTGATTATAAGATGGATTCTATGATGATAACCAGAGTTGTGTGAATCTCTTTGAGAACCCTGTGTTTCATGATAGATCAAAAAACATTGAGATAAAATATCATTTTTTAGAGACATGATGCAGAGGAAAGCAGTACATGTGCAGTACCTTCCTACACATGAGCAGATTACAAACATCTTCACCAAACTGGATTGATGAAGAATACCTCTCTAGCTGAGAGGGAGTGTTGATAACTACAGCCAAGACAAAGTTCGAGTACTTCCGTGCGAGACTTGGCCTGATGGAGAATGCCTCCCTAGCTGAGAGGTGTAAATTCTAACCTTGTACAATGTCTACTGTAAACAGATATTTAGAAAAGAACAGAAAAGATACAATGGCAAATACAAACATTACACAGAGATTTTTCCCCTGGAAACCCAAACCAAGAAAACCAACATATATTATATTCATTCATTGTGTTACATTGTTTATAATACAATATACATATAGGAGCCAACTGCATCCAAAACCCTAACCCAATGACCTGGATTAGTCCAAAACCCTAATTCCTTAACCGGAAATAGAAAACCATCGGAAAAAACCATGTGCCAAAAAAAACACCTAACTACATGACACGTTTCCCGAGGTAGGAAAACAAATTCTGGGGGCGCTTCCCCTGGACCCCCACGCGGGGGGCTTTGTCCCCCTCTAACCCCCCTGCATTCCTGATGCATACGCTCAAACACTACCACTCGTGCAAAGAATATAACACATACCCAAAATTCTCCCACGTGTTGTTTTCTTTGCATACAAAGGGTTATAGGGTTACATAGTCAAAAATCCAGGGCAGCATGCCCATGGATCCTCTACACCAAGAGAACTTCTCAGTGCTCACATATTTTGTTAATGAGTTTGCAACATTTTTCAAAGTGTCCACCTTCGTCAATGATACTTTCTTTTCTTCAATCATGTCTCTCACAAAGTGATATTGAACATCAATGTGCTTTGTCTTTGAATGATAAGCAGGGTTCTTCGCCAGAAAAATTGCACTCTGACTGTCACACTCTATCCTTACAGCTTGTTGTACCAACCCAATACCTAAACATAATCTTTGTAACCATATTTTCTCCTTACTTGCATGAGTGGCTGCCATGTATTCAAATTTTGTAGTTGAAAGTGCCACTATAGCCTGTCTTTTGCTCATCCAACTTATTGATCCTCCAAACAGGTTAAACACATACCCGCTTGTAGATATCCTACGATCCAAATCTCCATCTCAGTCTGCATCCACAAAGCCATGTATATCGACCACTCTGTCCAATCTCGATCTTCCTTCGTAGCACAATCCATAGCTAGCAGTGCCACGCAAATACCTGAAAACCCTTTTTGTTGTTGTCCAATGCTCCTTCCCTGGTTTTGACATATACCTGCTCAAAACTCCCTCTATATGTGCAATGTCTGGTCTAGTACAGACCATTGCATACATCAAAATGCCAACTGCACTCGCATATGGACCATGAGACATGTCCTCCTCTTCTTCATGTGTCTTGGGACACTGATCCGTAGATAACTTTACACCAACAGGAATAGGAACCTTGACCGATTTACATTCCTGCATATTAAACCTCTGCAATATTGTCTCAACATATTTTCTCTAATTTAACCAGAGTTTCCTCTTTTTTCGATCTCTTTTAATTTCCATGCCCAAAATGAAATTTGAAGCACCAAGATCCTTCATGTCAAATTTAGAGGACA